>JAJJMA010240072.1:0-10396 GCA_023529015.1 Papaver nudicaule
ACCCGCACCTTCTCCAACCACTGCACACCACCACCACATCAGCAAGCCTTTGTTTTCGACGCCGCAACAACAAGAAGTTCACGCAACAAGCAAATAAGATATCCTCCTGGACCATCACAGAACATCACACCACCAACTTGGTTTGCTGATTTGAGTTTGAACTTGAGTTATCTTTTATTTACTTGATGTCTCTACTTCTCTATATTTTTATCGTCTTGAATATCGTGGTTATGTGTAGCTAAATAACTCGTATTGGTTAGGGATGTAATTGGATGTCTCAAACATATTAATCAATCTGGCTGGTCAATTTTGACATTCTTGAAATCTTGTTATCGTTCATGTTCTACTGTGTTTAATAATTGCATGATTGATGTATTGCAATATGATTGTTTTCTTTTTTTTTTTTAAGTTGCAAATTGAATAAATATGAAAGCATATCTATAGCTAGATTAGGGTTTTGAGATACGAAATCGTCGAAAAACCCTGTCACAAGTAGCACAATATGATTTCGAATGCGATGATAGCTTTTAGAAATTATATGTAGAAGCTTGACCTATGTTGAATGGTTTGCTCATAGTATTTCTGTTGCATAGATTAGCCTAATTCATGGAACCTAAAGCTCTTGGATAATTGAACTTGATTGCACGTTGCGTTGATTTATTCTCTGAGTAGTATTTGTATATTCATCGTTATGGTATGCAATGATACAAGGAATTTACCGGAGTATACTCTCGATGGGGTACTCTAGGGCTATTGGTATGAGAAAGATTTAATGTTAACTCTGACCGATTGATGAACATGTTTGGTGATTGAAGATGAAACCCTTGACCAGTATTTCCTCTCTCTGATTTCTATTTTTATTTACTTGTTTCGTTTTTATTTTGTTGCAAAACAAATCCCCCCTTTGGTTACTCTTAAGTTTTCAATACAACTGATAAACCATACCTCTCTCTGTGGAACGAACTTATTCTTGCTATTGTGCTTATATTTAGTGAAGTAAGAGTATTAATTTTGACTGGTTTGACACTCATCAAATTTTGGCGCCACTGCCGGGGAGAGGCATTGCGGATTATTAGTTGTTTTGATTTTTTATTTTTTCTGTTTTTATTCTATTCTTGTGAGTCGTCATGTTTCCTTATGGAAATAACATGTACGGTGCACAAGATCAGGCACAATATTATAATGGTGATAAATTTGATTTTAACTCTCAATCTCCTTATAACTTCCAACCACCCATGGAATATAATCAGAATCAATCTTTTGTTTTTGATCAGTTTCCAAGGGAGCCTATTGGTTATTCTCAGACATATCAACCTTCGGGTGGGTATGTAAGTGAACAACCACAAGGACGGTGGGACAGTTATACTTCTAATTGGCTCTACTCTAGTTGTATGCAGATTCTAGATGGACTGCAGGATATGCGACGTGAACTAGAGCACCTTGAACGTAATAGAGAGAACGTTACACCAACAGAATCTTATTACAGGATACCTGAACCAACTCCTGATCGTATTTATGATCATTTACCCATTCAACGGGAAGAGTTGTGTTCTCAGGATTCTGTTGTGAGTAATGTTGGGAAACGTGTAAACATAAGAAAACTCTCGAAAAAACTTTATCAGCTGGAAGATGATGGAGCACCAGAAGAAATTGTCGAGGAGATTAGTAGAATCATACATGCAGAACTTCGACGATGTTGTGATGATCCACATTATGTCAATGACGATTCTGATTATGAGGATGATGAAAGAATAATTGAGAATGAAACTGAATTGAAGATATTGTTGAAGAACCAATCGAGATTTCCATGGACCATGATGAAGACGTCAAAGCTGAGATTTCAGTTGAGGCAGAAACTGATGAAGAGTGGTTTTTGAAAAGTTTGGTTGAGGATCACGATACACTTGAGGTAAATAGTTCATTAGATTTTTTTCAAAACAGTGAGGATCTCGTTCTACAAGAAATTGTAAAAGGTTTGTCTAATCCTTTACATAATTCTATTTCTTATGATCATCCTCCCCTAGTTGAAGTAGTTTCTCAAAGAGTTGTTCCTCAACTTTTAAGAAAAAACCTCACCTAGGATTGGATATTTGTGCTTCTAATATTCTTATGGATTATTTTGCTTCAAAGTACACCATTACACATGTTTGATTCTAGCATTGAGCATGTTTACCGGGAGGAACCCGAAGAAGTACCCTTAGCTTATGTTCTTTATCCACTTCCAAGTGGAGAAAAGTTCAAGCGTGGGGGTGGCTTTCATAAATTAATAGCTTCATTGGTGCTTATGTATGCTAATATCTTTTTGAGGATGTTACTAGAATTGCAGATTGTTGTTTGGACGGATCCCCAGATTTTCAAATTATTGGTGTACGGGAAATCAATCTTGCAAGTCAGGCTGATGACGTTAAACCAAGCGCTATGTGGGAGGTAACCCATTGTTTATATTTGATTTTACTGTTTTGTTTGTTCGTTTTACAGAGATACGAAGATTGTGCTTAATGGGAGTCAACCCATTCGATTTCGCTTTGTGGGAGTCAACCCACCGGATATCTACCTGCAGTTGAATTCCATTGGACGAGTCAATCTACATTGAGGACAATGTAGAGTTCAAGTGTGGGGGAGGTAAGTCTTTGTTTCTCACTCTTAAAAAAAAAAGGCGAAAAACAAAACTGCCCAATTAAAATAAAATACAAAAAAAAATCAGTAAAATGGTGGTTTTTTATATTATTAGCTTAATGGGCTATACAGTTATGATGGGCTTAGAACCGATGGCATGAGGTGTTAACTTGGTACAACCAAAAATTTGGCCATGCAAGCTGCTGATGGTTGTGCACAGATGGATATTGGTCGATGGTTTGCGACAATGGAAGAAAGAATGGAAGGTGATGCTTTTGGTGATTTGCTGGAGGTGCTATATGCTGATTAATAACTACAAGAAATTGCTGATAGTATAAACAGGGAATGAGCTGATGATATGTAGTGGTAATGACTGAGATGGAACCAAGGTATTGCTGTTAAATCTATACAGCGATTCGACGGTGCAGGCAGCAGAAATGTGAGCAGCTATGCAAGATTGAGCTGCGAAGATAGGAAAAGATATAAGGAGCTGCTGTTGTGGAGTTGTTAATGGTTTCTGTATACAGACTTTAAACAGAAATGAAGTTGGTGTTTACATTACAGTTCACTACAGCTACAGGGAGTGGAACCGTGACGTATGGTGTAGGTATTGAAATTTGGGCATAGTTGAGATTTGGGCATAGTGGAAATTTGGGCAGGCAAGATGTGATGTCAAGAAGACTATGGGCATCAGTTCTTTGGCATTTCTTTTGGAAGAAGTGTAGGAGGCTTAATACAGGCATAAAGGAGGTTTTGTTTAAGTTGCTGCCGGTGGGAAATAGACTACTACAGCCATGGACAGTGGTCATTTGTCAAGGATTATTGTGAAGATGGAAGCTACAGCAAAAAAATGGAAGAATTACTACATAATGGTGCTACTACAGAGGAGCAAGGCCTGAATTTGAAATGAGATTCTAAGCGCTACACGAGAACAGTTGGGGACTAAAAATGAAATTAAACTGAAAGTTGTTTTTCATTTGCACTGTAGACAAGTGGGCTACTGTATGTGGAAAGGAGAGCTAATGGGCTATGGGAGCAAAGTACTTGGGCTCATGGAGTGGAGTCAATGGGCTTATCAAAATTGGATTTGGGATGTCAGTTTTGCTTAAAAAAAAAAAAAAAAAAGTGAGATGTGCTACAAAAAAAAAAGTGAGATATGTTTGCTTGAGGACAAAGCAAAGACTAAGTGTGGGGGAGTTTGATAGGTGCTCAAAACACCTATTCAATAGTACCTAATCTATGCACTTTAGTCGGCTAATTCCTCATATATTGTTTATTTTACTTGTTTTCTATTTTGCAGGTATTTTGAAATTATATTTTATAAAATGAAGCAGAAACAACTCAATTCACAATTTGGAGTCATATGGAGTAGGTGATTTTTGAACACAAGGAGGATACAAGCACAATGGCGTCCAAAAGAAAGTGTTGCAGACATCCACTGTCACTAAGGGGCAGTCACCTAAATCAAGCTACAGAAATTACAGGAGCGCCTGATCTCATCTACTCGAGGCAGCCAGAAGATTCAGCTGGTATTTGCTGAAGCAGACGGATGCTGGATCAGGGCCACCCTATCCTTTCTATTTCAAATTCAAGTCGCGTTTCTCTCTTTCTACAGTTTGAACAAGTTCCAGCCACTATTGCTTCCTAATAGTGTAGGTGTTAGCTCAGCTGAATTGTTCAGTCTGAGTCAGCTTGTCCTGTGTCTGAGTCAGTCTGTCTGTCTGTCTTACTCAGTGTCTGTATCAGTTGTAACAGTAGTTATGTCGGCTCATTACTGAGCTATAAATACTGATGTCCGAACAATCATTAGCAACGTTTTCTCAACTAATAAAATCTTCATTAAAACATTTTTATGGTATTAGACAGGTTCAGATCTAAAGATCAAAAACCTGGTGATTACTTAAAATTTCTCTGAGAATTCGTTCTAAATCAAGCTCAAAATCTTGTGTAATACTAATAGCTTTGATTCGAAAATCATCAACAATCTTTTGTAATACTAAATCAACCAATTATTTGGTTTGATCTCTCTGTGATTGAAGTTCGCCATTGATGGTTGTAACTCGAAGAGGGGTATATCAAAATCAGAACGTTAATAACGATCTTGGTAACGACATTAATAATTTCACACAGCATCAAAATTCTTCAGGAAGAAATCAAGATTCCACACAATTTCAAGAAAATCAAGAAATAATGGCTTCCTCTGGTAATGGTAACTTCTCTATTCCTTTCACGAATATCACAAATTTTGTCTCAATTAAGTTGGATTCTACAAATTACCTGTTATGGAAAAATCAATTTCAAAGAATCTTGGTCTCTACTGATCTGATTGGGTATGTTAATGGTACAATTGAAGAACCAGTTCAGAAGGTTACTGTTGATGAAGTTGAAGTAGTTAATCCTGAGTGGGTTAATTGGAAGAAGGCTAATGATTTTGTTGCAGGTTGCTTAGATGCAACATTTACTTCTACTGTTAGTGGTGATATGTATGGCTTAGAAACAGCTAGAGAAATTTGGTTAGCTCTTGAGACAAGCTTTAAGACTCAATTTAGAGCAAGAAAAAGCTTATTGAGAAGTCAGCTGAGTAATTTCAAGAAAGGAAATCTTGGAATTACAGAATACTTACAAAAGATTAAATCTGTTTCTGATGCATTGGCTGCTATTGGTCAGAAAGTGAGTGATGAGGATTTGATGATGCACATCACTGATGGCTTGGGTGAAGAGTATGAAATCTTTGTGACTTCAATGGAGAATAGGGATGTACCATACAGTTTTGCAGAGATGAAGGCTAGACTACTTGCTCATGAACAGAAGTTGGCTAAGAAGGTTTTGCAGCATACAAATGTACTGGATTCACAAGCTTCAGCAATGTATGTGAGGAATGCTCCGAATTTCAATAATAAAAATGGTAAACCAAATGGTCAAGGCAACATAAATGGCAAGAGGACATTTAATGGTGGTGGCATGAGTAATAATTCTAATGCTGGTGGTTTTAAGAATAGTCAGTTTCAAAATGGTAACACATCATCTTCTTCAAATGGAAGAGCTGACTATTCCAAGATGGAGTGTCAAATTTGTAAGAAAGTTGGCCATTCAGCTTATAGGTGCATGTTTAGATATTTTCCTCCTAATGGTGTACAGAATACTAGTCAAGCCAATGTAGCTAATTTTGTTCCTGTTGTTGCTGAAGAAGAACCAGTTCTTGAATCTGAAGATGGTGTGGAACAACAAGCCTTCTCCAGCTATCATATGAGTAAAGGAGATCCTTCTACTTCTCACTTTTGGTTGTCTGATTTTGGAGCTACGGCACATATGACAGGGAATTCTTCCTTACTTATTAATACTTCTAGCTACAAAGGAAAAGACAAAGTCAGAGTTGGAAATGGTGAGTCTCTGAATATTTCTTTTACTGGCAAAACTCATTTAACTACTCAGCATGCTAGTCTTAAATTAGATGATGTTCTTGTAGTTCCTGATATGAAGCAAAATTTGCTTTCTGTGGGTCAGTTTACAAGGGATAACAACTGTTACTTTAGACTAGATGCTGTTGGTTATGAGATTAGGGATTGTGCTACTCATCAGTTATTAGCTAAAGGAAAGATGGTCAATAATCTCTATCCCATTTCTTCTACTGCTCTGCATAATACTTTTCATGCTCAGAATACATCTCATTGGCATAATAGATTGGGGCACCCTTCAACTAGAATTTTACATCATCTACAAGCAGCTTAACATATTGAACTAGGTTCCAAGCAGACAAATACATTATGTCATCCTTGTCAGATTGCTAAGAGCAAAAGATTACCTTTTCAGCTGTCTGAGTCTCATGCTGCTTCTCCTTTAGCTCTTATTCATTGTGATGAATGGGGAGCTGCACCTGTTGTGTCTATAGTTGGATATAGGTATTACATTCTATTTGTGGATGATTATTCAAGATTTCACTGGATTTATCCCATGGAGTTAAAAAGTGATGCACTTAAATGTTTTCAACATTTTAAACAGCTTACTGAGAATCTGTTTGGTTCCAATATCAAAGCTTTTCAAACTGATGGTGCTACAGAGTTAGTGAAAGGACAGTTTAAGGGTTTCTTAGAAGCTAGTGGAATTCAGATTAGGATTTCTTGTCCTAAGACACCACAACAAAATGGCTTGGCAGAGAGGAAGCACAGACATATTGTAGAAATGGGGAATTCCATGCTTTTTACAGCTAATTGTCCTAAGGAATATTGGTTTGATGCCTTTCAGACTGCTACATACATCATCAATAGGACACCTACACTTGTTCTTAAAATGAAATCTCCATTTGAAGTTTTGTTTGATGAAGTGCCTGATTATTCTTTTCTGAAAGTGTTTGGTTCTGTTTGTTATCCATTTTTGGGTCATTCAAGAGTTGATAAACTATTTCCTAAGTCTGTGAAGTGCATATTTTTGGGCTATAGTTCCTTACATAAGGGCTATAAGTATTATAACCCTGAATCTGCAAAATTACATATATCTAGACATGTGGTTTTATCTGAGGATGAGTTTTACTATGATGTTGCTTCAAATTCTTCTTATGATTCTAGTGCTAGTGTTGTGGATGAAGTGTCAGTTCCTAAATCTGTTCTTCCAACTCAAAATACTATTGTGACTAGGTCACATAAAGGTGTCTATAAGCCTAAAAGTTTTCCTGATCATGTGACAAATACTGCAGTAAGATATCCAGTTGATGCAGCTTTGTTGCTATGTTAGATATTCCACCTGAACCTAAGACATTTAAGACTGCAATTAAAGATCCTAAATGGCAAGCTTCAATGAAGGATGAATATTTGGCTTTGTTGAAAAATGGCACATGGGTATTAGTAGATTACATACCAGGTATGAATGTTTTAGGTTGCAAATGGGTTTACAAGATTAAGCTTAAGGCAGATGGTTCAGTGGATAGGTATAAGTCCAGATTAGTGGCACTTGGTTATAATCAGAGAGAAGGAGAAGATTTTACTGAGACTTTTAGTCCAGTAGTGAAAACAACAACTGTAAGAGTTGTTTTAACTTTGGCTTTGTCTGAGAATTGGAAAATTAAACAGCTAGATGTTTCTAATGCATTTTTGCATGGTTATCTTACTGAACAAGTGTACATGAAGCAACCACAGGGGTTTGAAGACTCTGAACATCCACAAAAGGTTTGTCTGTTGAAGAAGAGTTTATATGGTCTGAAACAGGCTCCAAGGGCTTGGTTTGATAGGTTTTCTGCTTCATTAATTCAGTTTGGGTTTCAGAGAGCTAAGTCAGATTACTCTATGTTTGTTTATACTTCTGAATCTGCTATGATGGTGTTGCTGCTTTATGTAGATGACATAATATTAACTGGGAGTTCTGATGTGCTTATTGATCAGCTTATTTCTTATTTGGGAAAAGATTTTGCAATGAAAGATTTAGGCAAGCTTAGTTATTTTCTTGGAATTGAAGCTGTTAGAGATTCTGATTCTTTACATCTTAGTCAGAAGAAATACACCATGGAGTTGTTGACAAAGGCTAATATGCTGGATTGTAAACCTTGTAACACTCCAGTGGCAAAGAATAAAAGGGCTTCTATTCATGATGGAACAGTGTTGGAAAACCCAACTGAATACAGAACAATTGTAGGTGGTTTACAATACTTGACACTCACCAGGCCTGACATTTGCTTTGCTGTAAACTATGTCAGCCAGTTTATGCATAAGCCTACAGATGTTCACTGGTTCCTAGTTAAAAGAATATGAGGTACATTAAAGGGTCAATTGGAGCTGGTGTTACCTTGAGAAAAGGTGATGTTCATGTGTTAAAAGCTTTTGCTGATTCAGATTGGGCTGGTTGTCCAGACACTAGAAGATCTACATCAGGGTTTGCTGTGTTCATGGGAGATTCTTTGATATGTTGGTCATCTAAAAAGCAATAGACTGTTGCTAGGTCCTCTGCTGAAGCAGAATACAAGTGTCTGTCAGTGACATCTTCTGAATTAGAATGGCTCAAGAGTCTATTTTCTGAGTTGTATATCACTTTGAAGCTTCATGTTCTGTTATATTGTGATAATACTTCAGCAATTTGTATGACTGCTAATCATGTGCTTCATTCTAGGACAAAGAATGTAGGACTGCAGTACCATGTTGTCAGAGATTTGGTGGATAAGGGCTTCATCAAAGTACTTCATGTTGCTTCAGAAAACCAGCTAGCTGATCTGTTTACTAAAGGACTGTGTTTTCCAACATTTAACTCACTTCTACAACAACTGCTGGGAACTGTGATGAATGTTGTTGTGCATGATTCTTCCTCCGGTGAAGATGACTGAAGACTGAAGACTTTATATTTTTGTTTCATACCTTTTTCCTTTATTTTTACACACCCAGTTATGCTTAGCCTATCTGGTTGAGGGGGGCTAATAGTGTAGGTGTTAGCTCAGCTGAATTGTTCAGTCTGAGTCAGCTTGTCCTGTGTCTGAGTCAGTCAGTCTGTCTGTCTTACTCAGTGTCTGTATCAGTTGTAACAGTAGTTATGTCGTCTCATTACTGAGCTATAAATACTGTTGTCCGAACAATCATTAGCAATGTTTTCTCAACTAATAAAATCTTCATTAAAACATTTTCACTTCTGGTTAAACCATGTTCTAGCAGTGGTAATTGCCAAGGGTTCACGGGAGATTGAAGAAAAGAAGGATACACAGATTGGGTTCAGGTTAGTGATTGGATTCAGGTTAACTGGAAGCGGAAATCAGTGGAGAAGAAGAGAAGAGTTTCTGTTGTTGTTTCTCATTGTGTTTGATGGGGTCGAGATTCAGAGCTTTGTGAGAACTACAATGAATGGGAAATTGGGTTCTTGTGTATGTATGATTAATTGCAGGGAAGGACTCAATATATAGTTGCTCCAAATTGCAGGAGAAGAACACAAATGCAACAGGAGGGAAGCGCCTACAACGTGCTCGACAAATTGGCTGAACCTTCAGTTCAGCTGCTAGTTGACTGAACCAGTTCTGCACAAGTTATGGTCACCTGCAGAGCCATGGGTCAATGCTAAATTGCCAGGATTTTAAGGGTTTCTGAAGACAACACGGGCAGGAAACATGGGTCAGAGTTTGTTTAGAATTATGGACAGTGTTTCCTTGCCAAGAAGATAAGGAGAATTGAAAGTTGTTTACGCGGCTAGGCCATGTTTGGTGGTACAGAAGGGCTACGCCAGGGTCCTGGCCAGTGTTTGTGATGGGTTAGAAGACAAGAAGGCAATGCAGTTTGGGTTCCAGTTTTGGACAAAGTTTGGAGCGACAAAACAGAAGGTTGTGTTGTTGTTTCGAAGGACCAGGAATCTGAACACGGAGTTGCAGGAGTTTGATAATAGGTTTGTTGCTGCTGGTTGTTCACAAGGGGAATAGCCATGGGTTCGTATGTCTGCCAAGGTTCAAGGGAGAAAGTTTGGGTTGGATGAGCTACAAAACAGGGATTTGTGTTGGACTAAATTCTGAGCGGGCTGCAGGGAAGTTTGGGTCCAGTTAGCTTTGGTATTCTTAGTTTTCGAAGTCAGGTCTGCAGCGTGTATTGTAGACAGCAACAGAATATATAAAAGGGGAAGAAAAAGCCACAGAAGAGATATCTCTGGACATCAGAAAACAGCCGCAGAGAGGAGCTTTGCTCCTCTCCCATATCTCCCATCACTTGCATCCACTACAGCAGCATACTTGCATCACAGCCATCACCACCTGCTACCACCTCCATCATCTATCCATTACCACCCGCACCTTCTCCAACCACTGCACACCACCACCACATCAGCAAGC
>JAJJMA010240080.1:0-11497 GCA_023529015.1 Papaver nudicaule
GAAGACAAGTTAGCGTCAGAGTATGAATTGTCTGTATTAGCTGTATAGCACTTTGTAATCCTCTATAAATAACGAGAGAAACCCCTGAGAGAGGGGTTGGACATTTCATGGTCTGGTCTAGAGAGAGGAAAAGTATTCACTTACTCTCCCTTGCCCAAGGCAGGAATTAGGGTTCTTATTGTGAGATCATACTTAGAAGAAAAGAAGGTAAGAGAGTTGTAATCATGCTTAATACTAGTGGAATCCCTTGGATGTAGTCCTCCTTGAGGGCGAACCAAGTAAAATCTCTTGTCAAGTATCTCTAACCCTTAACTCTTTATTATCTCGTGTGTTCATGATATGATGTATATTTGTGTATGATATTTGGGTGTACAGCCTAAGATCTAACCCGTGGGATTTTAGGCTGTTACATTAAGAGGTTTTGAACTTGTGTTTTCTTTGATTTTTGACATGATTTGTTGAAATTATCATATGCTCTCTTGTTTCCATATGTGGTATGATTTACATGTCTCAGATCTCGCCGGTAGTGAAAATTATTCACTTTTTCTTGCTATTTAGAGGTGTTATGCTCGCTGCTTAAAACTTTCTTTGTGTTTTCCCTTTTGCTTTGCCACATATAGTATATAGTATGGTCTGTTATGAAGTTCTCCTGTAGCATATTGCTAAGATTAGGAAAACCAGGCTATTTCTAATATTTTGTAGCGCCGAATCTGGGTTTTCAGCACATCTTTTTGCTATTTTTAGAAGCCATGCCGTGTTTAGATGTTGTCCTCGCTAAAGCTGAGAGACTGCCGGCTTGTTTTGATGATTCCATCACACATTTCACTTTTATCACATGAATAGCAGAGAAAGTAGTTATGTGGGTAGAAAAACGCTATTTTTGGTATGATTTCCACTGGAGAATATAAATATAGATATATATTTCCGGCAAGATTAGTATCCTTTTCCGGCAAGTTAGTATGAACTTTAGGGTCATAGATGAAGCTGCATTCAAAATTTTCCTCCAAGTAGTCGCCGTACTGCCATCTTGATTTGAAAATCATAATCAACTATGATGTTTTTGCAATTCTTGTCATGATTAGATCATCATCTGCACAACACGTGATTCAAAGCTGCTATTTTTGTCCTTTATTCATCAACATTCTGAAAAGCAACCCAACTAACTTATTTGGCATTTACCCACAGTACTAACAGAGCAATACTGTCAGGAAGTGTGTTTGTCTACTTTTACAGATTTTCGGCGAATGGGTCCTAGAGGTAGAAGTGGCAAAGCTCCAGAGGGTAGGCCTCCACGGTATCCTATCTTTCCTACACCAGTGACGTTCCCCAGTGGTCACAACACTAGAAGCAGGGGTGTGGAATCAGTTGGTATGGCAGATACTTTTTTGGCAAGCTCATCTCGGCGACCACCTGTTCAGCGAACATCACGCCAGGAGGGGGTTTACATGGAGGACATTACTCACTTAGAGAATGCAGAAAGATCACCAGATCCTAATGCGTTACTGCGAAGGGTCAGCAGCGAAATAGAAGCAAATGCTTACGGCGAGCAGGTTGATGGTGGTAGATTCACTCAGAGAGCCATCGGCGAGTCATCAAAATGTCGCGGGAGTAGTTCAAAACACTAATGTAAGGGGTACAGCAACAATTAATGTTCCAGATGTCGGCGAAACCCTTCATGTAGCAGAAGAAGCCCCAGTAGTGGTAGCGGAACCTATTACAGCGGGAGATATTCTACAGGCTGCTAGTGGAAATGACGCGGCGATAATACCAGGCGCCACTATAACTCGTCCAGTGGTGGTAGCAGATAATACATGATCCACTAATAATACAGAAACTTTGCTGAAACAAATCCTTGAGGCCAATAACATGCAAGCAGATCAAATGCAGAGGCAAATGCAGTTGCAAATGGAAACTGTACTTCAAAGCCATAGAGAGTTGATGGCGGAAAACAGGAAAGCAGTGCAAAACAGGAGCCACGCATCCCATTCGCATACAACCCGCCGATCAACTCACCGATCAGAAAAAAGTGGAACTAGCACAATGGAGGTCTCAGATTCATCGGCGAAATACGATGAGAGGGGCAGAAGGAAGGATGTGTCTAGAAGAGATAGCGAGGAATATAGCGATTCTGGACGGCGGAATAAGGTAGATAAAGGCATGAAGAGAGACCTTCGCCGGTTAAAAACCAAAGTGGCAGCTTTAAGCGGATCTTCAAAGGAGTCGAAATACAAGGTTGCGCTTTCAGAGGCGCAGAAATCGCCCTTCCATGATTGTATTACATATGGGTATGTGTCCACTAGGTTTTCTATGCCTAAATTCACGTCCATCTATGATGGAACTGGAGACCCTGCACAACATTCAAGAAGTTATAAGCGAGACTTGGCGGCATGGGTAGGATCAGATCCCATAATATGTATGGCGTTCCCTGCTATGCTCAAAGATGAAGCCTTAGCTTGGTTTGATGGGTTGGAGGAAGGAAAAATTAAGTCTTTTGAGAAATTAGAGAGCAAATTCTTGCGTGCATTTATTCAGAACAACAGAAGTCGGCCTGGCGTGGAAAGACTATTTAATATCAAGAGAAGGCCCTCAGAGACTTACAAAATTTTTATCCAAAGATGGAGAAAGTCGAGCAACGAAGTGGGATCAGCGGTATCAGATAAAGAGAAGATAAGGTCATTCATTAGCGCCATGGGGACGACAGACCCATTGTATCAAAAACTATTCTGGGAGGACTTTGAGAGCAATGCAGGATGAATGGATAAATTATGAAAAAATCTGAGAAGAAGAGCTTCGCCTAAAGAAGGAGAGAGCGAAACAAATTCACTCGATCAATAGTTTCTCGCCGGAAGAGCAGGAAGAAATTAAAAAAGAATGGAAGAAAGCAGATCAGCCAAAGTTGGCGCAAATTCCTTCTTCGGCGATGGTAGTACCTGAGGTAGTAAAACAACAACAGCAAGTTACCGCTGAGCAGCATTAGAATTCGCAGAAGCGAGAGAACTATGATGGTAGAGATAGACAAGATAATCGAGGAGGAAACTATGGTCGAGGAGGAAGAGATAATCAGCGAAATGGGAATGGCAATAGAAGATATAATGGAGATAACAAAAAATTTGGCAGAGGCAACCAACAGCCTTTCCAAGATGCTACTTTACCAAAGTTACGTGTCTCTTACACTGATGCATTTGGACAAATTGAGAGCTCAAACTGCAGAGATGACATTCGCTATCCTTACAATAGAGGAAACCCTAGAGCCCAGCCGACCAATAGCAATTCCTTTTGTCAATTCCACCAATTTCACGGCCATACAACTGAGAACTGCACCGGCGTACAACAAGATGTCCACAGATTCATCCGCTTGTGGAAATTTCAGGAATTCCTAGAATTGCCACCGCCGCCTCCTGTCATGGTCCAGCCAATTCAAGCCATCCCAACTCATACTCCGAATGTGTACGAGGTAAAGGTCGAGCGAAACTTGTTGGAATTGGACTGCTTTTCCATTGTGCATTCAAAGATCACCAGGGATGAGTTCCATGATAATGTCTTATCCCGAGTGCACAAGCGAGATAGAATGGGAAATGAGATTTGTAGTGTCGCTGCTAAGCAAGAACCCTTGCAAGATTTGATGAAGGCTTGTGTAGGTTTCTCCGCTGAAGAGATACCTCCAGAAGGAAGAAATCATAACAACCCTCTGGTCCTCACCATTCAAATGGGGAAGTTCAGATTGCCTAAGGTGCTTATTGATCCAGGCAGTTTAGTGGACATTCTCTTCAATACTGCTTACGAGGCAATGAGAGCAAAGGATGATGAAATTCCCTCGCCGACGGTCTCCTCTTACAATATTTATGGATTTAATGGCATTGCTTCTAAGCCCAAAAGCGAAATTGAGTTTAAGATCATGATCTGCGATGAATATTTCTTGAATACTACTCTTTGCATTGTGGATGTTGATTCGCCGTATGTTGCCATCCTTGGAAGACCATGGCTCCACAACCTAAAGGGAGTACCTTCCACTTATCATCATCGTCTGAGGTTCCCCACACCTATGGGAGTTGCTGAATATGTAGGAGATTTGGCAGTAGCGAAAGCTTGCAATTCAGCGGACGTACAGATGCGAGAGAATAGAAAAGCAAAAATTGTAGAGAAAAAGAAGCAAGGCAAGGAAGCTGTTAAGGAGCAAGAGATCCAAAACTTTATCGCCGACCCGTCGACACATGTGCATTCAGTAAACTCAGTAGAAGATTCGGCGAAGTCTGAAGGGAAGACTTTATAGCAATTAAAGGAGCCATCGCCGATGGGAGAACCAGAATTACATTTTACGGCGGTGGAACCTACTAAAAACATAAATATCGGCGATGAGAATGATCCTAAGATGGTAAAAATTGGCACTTTTTTAAGTGAAGACGAGTCGGCGGAGTTACAAGCATTACTCAAAAAATATGTTGATGCCTTCGCCGACTTCCCGATTGATGAAGAATAGGAGATAGAGGAAATCCCATTCTCTTTGGATGAGCGAGAAAATGAAATGCCAGACCTATTGAAATGCAGCCCCAATGGATGGGAAGTTTATGTAGATGGCTCATCAAATAATGAAGGAAAAGGAATAGGAATTGTCCTAACTTCGCCGAAAGGAGCCAGAATAGTACATTCATTAAGGCTGAAATTCCCGGCGACCAATAACGAGGCAGAATATGAAGCGGTTATTCACGCCATGCGAATACTCATTGAAATGAGTATCAGCGATGTTAGATTAACAAGCGACTCTCAGCTAGTGATCCGCCAAATCTCTGGACGATATCAGACAGCAGACCCGTCTCTGCAGAAGTACCTAAAACTTGCTAGGGAGTATGCCCAGAGGATCTCAGGTATCAAGTTTCGCCACATCTGCAGAAAGGATAACAGGCATGCCGACGCTTTGGCTTTCATCTCTTCAATGATGACAAATCCTGATATCCCTTCCATAGCCATTGAAAGAGTGAAGCAATCATCGGTAGAAGAGCGAGAACAAAGAGAGGTACTGGCAACAAGCACTGAGGAATCAGCGGAAACAGATTGGAGAACGCCGATACGATATTATTTGGACCGCCTTACGCTGCCAGGAAAACAAATCTTAGCTCATCAAGTCATTAGTAGATCGGCGAACTATGAGCTTCGAGAAGGAATTCTATATCGCCGGTCATTCTCTGGACCATTGCTGCGCTGTGTATCAAGAGAATAAGGCAAGAAATTATTGGAAGCAATCCATGAAGAAGACTGTGGGAATCCAGTGGTCAAAGAGCTTTAGCATTAAAAGTTAGAATGCAAGGATACTATTGGCCTTGGATGAATAGGGATGCAAAAGAATACGTTCAGCGATGCAAACCATGCCAGTTGTATGGAAGAAGAATTAAAGCGCCAGCGACATCTTTAAATTCAGTGCTCAGCCCTTGGCCTTTCGCCAAGTGGGGCATTGACATCATTGGACCGCTAACTACAGGTTCAGGACAACGGAAATACATCATTGTGGCAACATATTATTTCACCAAGTGGTGTGAGGCCAAAGCTATCAAGAAGAAGACAGGACACGAAGTATTAACATTCATTTGGGAGAATATATTTTGCAGATTCGGCGTACCGGCGGAGATATGTACTGACAATGGAAAGGAACTGGTCGGCGACAACATTAGAAAATTACTCGCTAATTACAGCGTCAAGCTGGGAAAATCAACTCCCTTGTACCCTCAGAGTAATGGGCAAGTGGAAGCCACCAACAAGACTATTGGAATGGGACTGAAGAAAAGGGTGGAGAAACATAAAAAAGCATGGTGCGAGCATTTACACAATGTTTTGTGGTCTTATAGGACTACTATCCGAGAAACAACTGGAGCGTCTCCTTTCCTACTTACTTATGGTGCTGAAGCAGATACTCCCATCTGAAGTAATCCTACCAACTACGAAGCATGAGGCATGGGAAAAGAATCTGAATACTGACTTGATTCCATCCAAGCTGGATGACCTAGAAGAGCAGCGGTTGATCGCTTTTACACACATGGAAAATTATCATCGCCGACTGTCTAGAGAATACAACAAGCGGGTGATCCCAAGAGAATATCAGCCCGGTGAGTTGGTGCTTCAAGAAATTCCCCCGTCTCAGCGAAAAGGATGTAGGAAGTTGGAACCAGTATGGGAAGGCCCTTATGTGGTTAAGAGAGTAGCTGGAAGCGGAGCATACGTGTTGATTGATGAGCAAGGCGTGGACTAGAACATCCTTGGAACGCCAAATTCATCAAGAAATATTATCCTTGAAAGGAATAATGTAAAATCCGAAGTCTTGGGCGGGCATAATACCCAAGAAGTCTTATTAGCTTATGTAAAACAACAGCGAATAAGATCCGGGGACGTAGGTTTGCTACCATGCGCCGAACCCCGTTAACAAATTATGGTGTCCTCCACATTTTTCGCTGAATATTCTAACCACAGTGGCGATTAAAGCCTAAAGGCTTCGCTAAAGCAATAAGAGCATAATATGCCGAGGCAAAGATGCCCATTATCAGGCTACAAAGCCACTTACTGAGGCAAAATGCCCAATAATTACAAGGCAATAAAGCCACATAAAAACCCTGATCAGGTACTAAGGCCAAGTGCCATCACTAAAGGCACAATACCCAAATTAATGAAGCCAAAGGCTCTCAGCGCAGAAACATAAAAGCTTACTTGCTTCATTGAAGTGAATAACCTCCTTGTAATGGTAAGACCGACCCAGGATTAGCTGTAAGGCCAGTCGTGTTACTTGTTGGTCTGTAAGTGCTTTGCAACTAAGACCCTTTGCTGTAGCATCACATCGGCGGTAGCCGTTGTGCTAATTAGCATAGACCGTAGCATCACCTCTGGCGAAAGCTACAGTGCAATAAGCCTACTGGGCGACCCAAACAACTTATATTAGATCGCCGACGGGCACAAGTAATGGATACGGCTGGGGTGTTAACCTAGGCTCTGCATGAAATTGTTGGTGGTACAAGCACAGGACTTCACTCAATGGCAAGTTAAGTCTTTGAAGACAAACATAAAAATAGTAAGTCAAATTGACAAAGGAAAACTGCACATAAAATATTTTCGCGACGATGTTCAAAAGGAAAGGTGATATTGTTCATAACAAAGGAAATAACAAAAATATGAAAAGAAGGTGCAAATTATAAAGATGGTTCGTCGTTCTCTTCTACTTCAGCACCGCGGATCTGGAAAGGGACTGGTCACTTCATCTTGAGCCACAGGGGTTGAAACATCCTCTTGAGCGGGAGGTATAACTCGATCTTCACCGCCGAGGTTCCTCTCCTCTTCATTAGCCACTTTGATTCCTTCAGGCCTGCTGCCTTCAGTGCTCTCTCCTCTGTTCTTGTCCTTATTCTTCTCTTCTTTCACTCCTTCGTCACCTCCCTTTGTTTCACTTTCTTCTTCTACTTCATTATCTTCTTCTTCAACATTTTCTTCTTCTTCTCCGCTAGACACGGATCCTTCGCCATCTTGGTCACAGTCAACAACCTCCTTCACGGCGGAAGGTCTAGGAGCAATGACATATTTGGCGGGTATGTCGAGATTCAACTTGGGGTATTCTTCATTCACATACTCTTGAACGGCGACAAAGTCCATTAGAAGAAGTTGTTCCTTATGCTTGGCATCTTTAGCTTGGATATCTTTTTGGGCTTGACTCAAATCAGCCTGGAGTCCATTTTGGATTTCCCCCAAATACTTCACCTTGCTCTCAAGACCTGCAATACTAGCTTGGCACTTCTTGTGATCTTGAAGTTGAAGATTCAGCTCGGCGATCTGGTTGAGGCATTGGCGATGTTCTTCCAGAGCCTGATTCAACCTTTCCTCACAGCCGTTGTGATGAACAAGCTTCCCAGCCAGATCAGAAATGGTTTCAGTACAAAGTTTATGATCCTCAACAATTTTGTTTCGCTTCTCCAGTTCATCCTCCAGCTGCTTGACTCGCTCTGAGAAAAGCAAAGTAAAATGGTTAAAGAACTGAGGCAAAATAAAGGTACGTCGACGAAGTATCCTAGGAATCTACCTTCCAATTCGCTCACGTGCCTACAAGCGCCGGTTTGGGCTTCTACAAGGATTTGTAGATGGGATTCAAATTTAGTATTGACAGAAGAACCAGTCACATTGGCTACTTGCTGTAGTTGGGACATTAGCTGATCGTTGAGCTCCCTAGCCCTATCACCATGAATCTTTGAGAAATCTTTCCATCTTTGCATTTCTTGTTGGGCGAAGTCCCTCTCAGAAATTGCGGTATTAAGGCGAGAGGCAAGCTTGTCGGCCCTTGTTTTCTCTTCTTGACGTAAGGAACTCGCTCTCATATGATCCACCATGGCAGCTTCTTTCCGCTTGTTATTAAGCTCTGCCAAGCGGCGGGCATTATCTCGTTCACTTTCAGTCCATCTTACGTTAACTTGGGAAACTTTGAGAAGATTATCAAGGTTAACATTTAATTCACTAACATAATCTAACTCTCGGCGGTACCACTTAATAGTCTTAGCCTGACCAAACAACAAATTGCACTGCCTAGCATTAGCATCCGCCAAGTTATCTATCTCGGTTTCAACTCGCTTCAGTCGGGTGTCAGAATGCTTTCGGCAACCTTGGAATGGGCAAGATCTAAGGGCTTCGGCAAAAGACTAGAAGTACAAATAAAATTCACAACTTACAAGCTAAGGGTGAGAAGTACCTTGAAGTTCATCGCGCTCGTTGGAATCTTTGACGCTAGTGTTAAACAATTTTGTTGCATCTGCCTCTTTCTCCTCCACACGACGCTTAAGTTCATCATTCTCGCGAGACAAAAAGTTTATGCTATCACCTTGCGCTTCAAAGGTGTCAACAAGACTCAAGCAGTGTTGAAATCCCTGAAGCAGGAGGAAAAAGAAAGCTCAGTACAATAAAGTAGGTACGCATGAAGAGAGAAGCCTCAGGGAGAATAATTACCGCGGCGGCCATGAAGAAATGCTTCTGGGGAGTCAAGTCACGAGCCACAGAAGATAAATCCCTTGAATGGGCAAGGCCAGTTGTAGAATACTTCAACATAGCTTCGTAATACAGAGAATTTAGACTATTCTTCTCTTCTTCCAACGAAAGTAATCTGGAGAAGGAATCAGCGAGTCTATTAACCACATCGCCAGTATCACCCCTTCTTGGGAATCTGGGAGGTCTGCCGCCGGGAGGCATCTTGTGCAAATCCGTGAGAGCGGCAAAAGAAGAACTAGAAGCGCCAATTTCTCCAGTAGGACTGGCAAGAGCGGTCCTGGCGGTGCGGGAGTGTCTGGGATTAACAACACTCTCGCTGGGATTAGCGGTAGAAGCCACATGTTCCCGCTCAAGTGGAGTTTTCATCGGTTCTTTCACAGGCTCTGCATCAGCCATCACAGTAGCGCCGTCTTTTTCTTCTGAAATGATTTCCAAATTATCAGAGGCGGGTTTTCTTCCCCTTAGTTGAATGGTCAACTTCTTAGAAGAATAAGATTTTGTTGAAGCTGGAGTTGTACGCTGGGAACGATTGGAAGCCGGCTGAGGCAAGACTGTAGCGGTCTGCTGAGGCAAGATATTGCCAGCATTGGCGGAGGATTCGCTTTGAGAATCCCCGGCGGGAGTATCGGATTTGAGCTTTTTCAGCGTCTGGCGGAGCTCTTCTTCAGGAGACAAAACAGGAGTACTCTGCGAATAAGTTGACACACCCATCAGATCTTGAAACAAACATAGGCAAATATAGATATATATTTTAAAAATATATGCAAATATAGTATTAAAATAAGCAAAACTCAATATGTTTGTTCCTAGATCTTCTGTTGCGTCTTCCCTAAGGTCATTCAGAAGACATGTATAGATATATATTTTGCGAAAGAAAAATTGTTTGTTACCTGGTTTGAGGATTTCCTCTTGGTAGATTTCTTGGTAGCAGAAGGCAATAGCAGCCAATTACCCTGGGAGTCCATTTGTATGTCTCCATAAGCACCGCGATAGAGTTTCTCTTATGTCCATTCCACATGAGTAAAATCATGTTCTTTGAAGTGTTTGTGTTCCTCAGAGAAGTCTAACCGCTTGATCGTCTTATCTTTGTCACACCATCCTAGCAACCAAGGGCCTTTCAGCGAGCAAGGAATATGGGTCCATCCAGCCTCAGAACTCTTCCTCGCCGTAGTAGTACCAGTAACTTCCTTGGCATCTACAACACCAAGCATGACATCTTTTAATTTCTTCTTGGTAACGAAGCGATAAGCCCAGGGCTCACCTCGTATTGTAGAAGGAAGAACATCATACTGCTTCAGAAAATTCTCAACGGTATATTCTTCTGGAGAAAACCGGCCTTCCTCAAACAGGTCTGGATAGTTAGTCTTGTTACTACGGCGAAGCTTCCACTCTACAAAAATGCGAATTGCATTCGCCGTAAGCTGAAAGGGACTTTTCTTTATCGCTAAAAATAAGTCACACATGAATGTATCGGCGGGATCATATAAGGGGAACAGATCCGCCTTCCCAGCTTTGAGTGTACCGTAAGCAGTCACTGCCGACTCAGCATGTTGACCCGGCGTACGAAGATCTTCCAGAGTAGTAGGGGTTGAAGCTTTTGTCACCTTTTTAAGGGGTTTCAACGTTAATGGAGCAATGAATACTTTATCATAATCACATTATTCAGGCCATTTCTTCCAAGATGGGCGAGGAGCAGTTTTAGTAGCAGCGGGAGAAGCTGGAGATTCAACTTCAGCAAATGGTGAACTGGATGATGGAGCTACAGGGTTTGCAGAGCTAGAAGAGGTCTGAGCGGTGGAAGCCATGAGCACAGAAAAGACACCGGAAACAAGATGCAGATGAGATAACGGTTCACCGGAAAAACCAAAACTACCGGAAAAGAAAAACAAATCAAGCTAACAGTGATTGTAAAAGATCAAACAAGAAGCTAATACTGTGGGGAATGGAAGAAGATGGAAAACAAAATGATGAGGAAGTAAAGATGAGAAGTTCAGTATGTAAAGGAGAAAGAAATCGGGAAAACAGTTGCAGCAACAGGGGGCTTAGGGTTTTAGGAGAAGTAAGCTCTGAAAAAATTCGTGAGGAAGAAGAAGAGAGTAAAGGAGGATAAGATAGAAAAATCTCATATTTATAGGAGAGGAGAAAACCCAACCGGCGATAACGGTTGCAAACCGTAATAAAGTAGTGGAAATCGTGGGCATAGACGGTTACAAGTCATAAAGTGGGAGTGATGCATGAAGGACATGTGGCGTAACTGAAGCTTAGTGGTGAACGTGTGGCGTAAATGAAGCTTAGTGGAGAACGTGGGGCGGCATTTTCGGCGAGTAAGAAGAATTTCATTCCCGGCGACTAAAGATCTTGGAAATGAAAGAGGCAAAATGTAAGGGTAGAAAATGCCTTTACATAGTAATAGCATCCTAGGGGCGAAGGTATACCAGGAAGAGTACGCATGAGAAGTATGGGATCATTGGTAAAGTTTTGGGCGATACATCCCAAG
>JAJJMA010240088.1:850-11896 GCA_023529015.1 Papaver nudicaule
GGAACGATCTCGTAATATGGCGGTGAAAGTTTTTTTTTTCCTTTTCTGGACCAATGGGGATGAGATTTAATATTCAGAAGAGAGAGAATAATTGCCGCAAAATGGGTAAAAAAACTAAATACTAGTCCGTGGAAAAAGGTTAAAAGATGACCGTAAGTCATGGTAACAAATGGCTAAATATTGTTTTTCATTATCTTGTTAGCAAAACTAGTTGGCAACCCGTGCTACGCACCGGGTAAGGTGATTGTTGCCTGTATGGCGTAGCGGGGCTCCGCCCTGCCCCGGTCGTTCAGGTTAGAACGAAACTAACTTGTTTTTTTCTAAATTTATTTACTAACTTATTTACAGAATTTAGATTGTTATCTTAAAACATAATTAGCAATTGCAAAACACAACTGAAGCAATTAAATTGGTGATGCGGGTTTTGTCACAAAATAATTTAAAAGTCATAATGTAATTTCTTATCTGATAATTTAATTTTGTGACGGGGTTCACCCAGTACATGTTGTCTAGATACATTAGAAAATTAATTGTAAATTACAATTTAATGCATTATTTTTTCCTATCGATTAATAAGTAAAAACGCACCGGGTAGGATTGACATTATTGATTGGGATTGGCGGGGCTTCGTGTTGCTCTTGTCTTTCTAATTCATTGAAACATGTCTTAACCAGAACGAAGCTAATCTATTTTTGATGAAAAAGAAATATTATCTTGAAACAGAAAAAAAAATTAATTAGAAATTGCATAACACAGCTGGAGCAGCGGTGGGGGGTTTCGCCACATACATTTAAAGTTTGGTCTCATTAATTTTCTTAGACCAACATTAGAACATATCTATTGAAATTAAAATCTAAAATAAATGCACGCAATATCTATTTTTTTATGATTTGTAATTATTTCTCTAATTAATTAATATGCAAAAACGTCCCGGGTAGGATGGTAAATGTTGACCGGGAGTCTTCGTCCCGTCTCAGTTTTTCAGATCCAATGAAACATGTCGTAAACGGAACAGACCTAACCTACTTCGATATTATTTTGTTGTTATCTTAGCAATTGCAAAACGCAACTGAAACATGTGACCGGAACATCATAAATTACCACACTGTAATTTATAATTGTCACAATTAATTACTTATTTCACGATTTTAATTCGGTATGACAGTGTTCTCCCTGCACCCGTTGTCCAGAAGCATTCAAAATATATTTATAATTTATGACTTCCTGAATTATTCGTTTTTGTAGATTAGTGTGGGGGGGGGGGGGTGTGCGCTAAGATAACATGAATAATATAATTCATTGGCAATTGTGTAGCACAATGGGAGCAGCGATAAATAATTTTAAATTTGGTATTGGGGGGCTCTGCCATACCAATTTATAGTTTGAGCATTTTATTTCTCACCTGATAATGTTTTCTTGGGTGTGGTGAGGTTTACCTCGTACCCGTTGACCAACATTATAACATCTCTAATTAATTTAGTAATCTAAAATCAATGTAGACAAATTATTTTGTTTTGATTTGTATTATTTCGCTATGAATCAATATGCAAACACTTCCCGGGTAGGATGGTAATTGTTAATTGGGAGTGGCGGGGCTTCGCCCCGCCCCGGTCTTTATGATCCAATGAAATATGTCCTGATCGGAACTGTGCTATAACCTATTTCAGAGAGAAAAACAAAAAAAAAACAAAAAAAAGAACGTCATCTTAGAAATTGCAAACGCAGCTGAATCATGTGACAGAAACATCATAAATTAAAATTCCCACAATTAAATTTCTTATCTGACAACATTAATTTGGTGTGGCGGGGTTCTCGACGTACCCGTTGTACAGATACATTAAAAAATATATTTTTCAATTATACTTTTCTGTAGATTAATATGTAAACACGAACCCTGTAGGACGTGATTGATTGGGAGTGGCGCGGATTCGCCCAGGTCTTTCAAATTCATTGAAACATGTCTTAATAGTAACGAAGTTAACCTTTTTCTGGCGGGATTTTTTTTCGTTTTTTTCTTGAATCATGAATAATATAATTAATTAATTGGCAATTGACAAAAACAACTAAAGCAACAATGAGAAATTGTTAATTTGGTGTTGTGGGGCTTTGCCACAACAATTTAAAGTTTGAGCGTTTTAATTTCTTACCTGATAGCAAGGTTCATCTCCTACTTCTTGACCAACATTAGAACATTTCTAATTAAATTAATACTTTAAAATCAAGGTTGCACCTATTTACCACCTACACTCTCACTATTTCCCACCCATCTAAAATCCCACCTATAATTTTCCTAATTACCACCTCTAAAAAATTCTAAAACTCCTATTTACCACCCTCTTAGTTTTTCTTTCTTAAAAACCTAAATTGTTATTCTTCTTCTCCACCGTCTACCACCACTTCTCCTCCCTCTCCATGAACACCACCACTTCACCCGCTAAATCATATTTACATAATCATGAACATCTAATCAATGATTTGGTGAGATTTAGGTTGTATTTAAAATAACTATCGCGTGTGCCCTATTCAATATTCAAAATTAGTACATGGATCTTATCATCACTGGTTGCGTGCGTCTTATCTTCAGTGGGTTTTAATCACAGGAGATTATCACATGGGAGTTCAATTTTCAAAATGTTTTTGATATCATAGCATTGTTTGATTATGTCATCGCATACCAAAATCGTTGATTGGGTATGAACTTTAAATTTCCACAGAGACAACTAATCAATGATCTCGATTAAAAAAGTTATATAATCAATATTCTACATAGACCACTAACCAATGATCTAAAAAAAAAGTCGTATAATCAACGATGTCCATACGAATACTTGGTATTCAATCTGGCCTATGAAAACCTCCCCTACTACAATTCAAGATTTTAGTACTGTATAACATGTGGTCATCAAAATGAGTCGAGTGTAATTACGATATTCATGAGCAATTGATTCATGCTCAAGTGAGATCATATATTTATCTCGGTTAAATTGTAACATTATTAGACGGTTAAAGTATGAATCCATGATTCACCCTATTTGATTTTTGTAGGTGGTAAATAGGAGAAATAAGAATTGAAAGATCATTAGTTTTATGAAATGTAAAAAGGAGTGGGAAAGAGTGAAAGTGTAGGTGGTAAATAGGGACAACCAAAATCAATGCATGCAACAACAAAAAAATGATTTGTAATTGTTACTTCAGTATGGATCAATATGAAAAAACGCTCCGTGTAAGATGTATTTGTTGACTGGGAGTCTCTGCCCTACCCCAGTCTTTCTGATCCAAAAGAAACACATCCTAATCAGAACCTAATTATGTACTTCAAAAGAAGAAAATAAAATTGTTATCTTAGCAATTGCAAAACGCAACTGAAATATGTATCTGGAACATCAAAAATATAAAATTTAAAATTGTGACACTATAAATTAATATTTCCACAATTTAATTTCTTATCTGACGATTTTAATTTGGTTTGTCGGGGTTCTCTCCACACCCATGGTCCAAATGCATTAGAAAATATATTTGTAAATTATTCTTTAAGCATGCACTGGGTAGGTTTGTGATTGTTGATTTGGTGTGGCGGGGTTTACCCCAAACTGATAATTATAACACAACTCTCAAATTCATTGTTCATTTGGTGTGACAGGGTTTACCCCAAACTGATAATTATAACACAATCCTCTAATCTCTGTGAAGTTAGAGAAGTAGGAGAGAGGGATTAAGACAGAAAAAATTTAGATTTCTTTTTTTTTTTTTGTTGAAGACGTATGATAGAAAAAATCATTGGATGTGAAAGGAAAAAAACGTGCATAGTTACCCCATATATACCATGACACAGTTTCCTCTTCCATCACCTAATTTAACTTTGATTTCAATAGACTAAGAGCATCTCCAATGGAGATGCTATAACTTCCTATTTAAAGGAAAATGTAGGATTTTAGACATTTTTCTCAAAATTTATTCTCCAATGGCAATGTGAAGAGTGATTGCGAGGAGGCAGTTACATTCACATACTTAGGAAGATCCTCAGGTTTTAGAGGATTTGATTGAAGATGTGATGATCTTTTTTAATCTAAAACAGTAAAACTATTGGGTAGAGAATTCTTTGTCCAATTAAATTTCTACATGTGGACTAATTAAGTTGTCAAGGTAATATTCCATTGGAGATGATTTTTATTTTTTATCTAAACTTAAGGGATTTTAGCATTCAGGATGTCTTAAAACCCCTTCCATATAAATAGCACACCATATCTACGTTAGAGATGCTCTAATATCCAAGACCGCTAATCCTTCCTTTTTGTAAGGTACCGCTAATCCTTCCTTTTGGATCTCGTGGTTTTTCCCATGAATAATCTGCTCTAAAGGTTCAACCAGGCATGCATTAGCCCAATTAGATCATTGAACCTCATTTCTTGTAACCATTGGCATGTTGGTTACAACTACAGTAGAACCTCGATAAACGAATGTTCGATAAATGAATAAACTCGCCAAATGAATATTTTTCTCCGGTCCTGACTTGGGCTAAGGGATAAATGAATAACCTCGCTAAATGCATTAATGAATAATATTTTTTGAATCTTTAAAGGCCCAACGAAAACATAAATGAATAATTACTATATTTAATACAAAAATATATAAATAAATGTAGAGAACAATCTTCGTATAAGTCTCAAAAAAATGCATCTAAAGTCGATAAATTTTTCCTTCCACCTAAACCAAAATGCATCCCATCTTTAAGTTTTTGTGGTGCATGCACAACTTCTGTATTGTTTTTCTCGTGTTGTAGCAATTTTTTTTTAACATCGATCAGTGCTTGAAACGCCTCTTTTGATGACATGTTTAGTATGGCGCCACTATGATCTGGTTGTGATCATTCTCATCATTTAATACTGAGTCGATAATTTCTCCATCTGTAGACGATTCCATAATTGCATCATTTTCGTTAGGATAGTTCAAAAGATGACGTCCATCCTATTTCTTTAACGTAAGAAATTACATCAATTAATTTCTGGATATCTTTTTCTAATTGACCATCTTTAATTTATATCAGGAACATTATTTCTTCAGATCGACTCTTACAATGCCGGAAACAATTTGCAATTTTTTTTGCCGTCACATGAGATTTCCAAGCCATAGTAGAAAAATTAATAGCATCCGAGTGATAATTTTTTCAAGATATTGTGGGTCGACTTCGAAAAGGCTAAATATTATACCATATATTTTTTTAGTCTCTAAGTATTTTTTTTGAAAAACATGTTATTTTATTTAATTTGGGAAATGTTTTACATATCTTCGACAACCAGTGGATACTGTTATCTTGTAACCAACATTTCGTCTGAAGTTTCTTTGGTTGGCGACAAATGATATTCTTGCGACTCTAAGTATTAAATGTGCATATAAATTTATTTGTACCTCTTCTTCTATATAAAATAATACAAAACAAATTAATATCTAAATGAATAAATATTCATTTATCGATAAATAAATAACATAAAATACAAATTAATATTTAAATGATTAAATATTTATTTATCGATAAATAAATAACCTCGCTAAAAGAATATTTTTTATCGGTCCCGAGGTCATTCATTTATCGAGGTTCTACTGTACTTTAAGGCTTGCAGGAACAGTTTGGTGAAGTTGGCAATCCTTGGGGCTACATGATCTATGATGTAAATTTTCGAGATGCTTTTGAGGGCAGGGGGAGTCATCATTTGCTTGTAAGGCTGTTCTCTATGGATCAAAAGCAGGGATCAAAGCGACAGAACACCGTCGCCTATACTCCCCTCTCTCTCCTCTTCCCTCACAACCACTGTGAAAGCGCAGTGTCCCTCCCGGAACTGGGAGGAAAGCGAGGAAAGCTGTATCGCTCAAAAAGCGAGGAAGCTTTCCTCGCTTGCACTTTAGCGAGATAGCTTTCCTCGCTTTCTGGGAAGCGAGATAGCTTTCCTCGCTTTCAGGGAAGCGAGATAGCTTTCCTCGCTTTCAGTTTGACCTTTTTTAATTTACACCCTCTTTACACTCCAACCAGAAACACTCACCACCACCGTCACCACCACAATCAACCAAATGAATCCACAATCAACCAAATGAATCCAGTCAAAATCAGATTCAAGCCTCCAAATTTCCAATTCCCTGATCAAAAACCTAAATAAACAAAATCCAAAATTCCGGTCATTCAGGCATTTCCTCAAACACCTCCGCTACCTATATTAGGTTTCGTTCTTATTTATAAACCGGTTCTGCTTGAAAAAGTTTGAAAGTTGAACCAAGAAATCCGTTCGGATCCCGTTACTGAAATGGGATCAGACTCCAAGCATCTTAGTCTGTCAGATTCCCCTGGTGCAAAAAAACCCTGAACACACCCTAGCCAAATTTCTTCAAATTGAAGAAGAAGCTTTAGAGTTGTTCTTCAATGGCACTCTCCCAATTTCTTCGCAGAATTACTATTCGTGCTAAAAGAAATTACTATTCTTCCCTCTTCACCCCCTTGAATTAAAAGACCAGTGGTGGTACTTCTCAAGATTTACTTGAGAGAAGAAGAAATTCTCTTCCAGTCACTGCTTATTTCTCATATTCTTTCACTACGGAATCAGGGCTGGATGAAAATCGTCTTCTGAAACTCATCGATTACGAAATCAAATGGGCTCAGGACACCATTAAGGTCAAGGGTTAGTTCATTTGACATTTTCTATTCTTCCTTTTCTTGATTTTGGATTTGTTGCATATGGGTTTTGATTCATTCTTCGATATCTGAGATTTGTTATTGAAGTTAGGTTCTTATGTTTAGAAGGTGAAATTGATATTGTGATATTGATTTTGATGAATTTATTCTTATGTTCTTGATCATCAAACTGGTTTTGAAACACCCCCACTCTCTCTGTTTCTCCTTCCTTTTCTTGTTTATCTGAATTCAAGTTGATGATTGAGATATACTTTTTTTTTTTTGTTAGAGAAGTCCGTGAATTAAGCTCCCTTTTTGTTTGCTGTTGATTTATATGCACTACACCTCATCACCTCATCTGCAAAAAAACTCAAAGCTAAAGAACTAAAGCGAGGAAAGCTATCTATCTCGCTTTGACTGATTTTGACCGTTCAACCGATATAATCTATATCGCTTCTATCTCGCTCCAGTGGTGCCTCCATAGTAAACAGGCGTCCGGGAGGGGCACTGGGAAAACCCTGTTGGGATGATTTCTCTCACCTCCATAGAGAACAACCTAATGTTGATTTTGATTCATTGTGTTTTAGTATATGTGCAATCACGACTTATCATTATTGCAATCTGTGAGTGAGTATCAAATTCAATTGTTTCATTTGCATGAAATGTGGCTTGAAATTAAAGAATATGATGTGGCTTGTCTAGCAGCTCGGTGGCTTCAATGGATGAAGGATGCAGCTCCACATTTTATTTGTGCTCTTTTAGGTGCGGTTTGAGTTGATTTTAACAGTGGTCTGCTTATTTTCGCTACAGTTATTTGCTGTTGAAAATCCTGGTCCTCTTCTAATCATTGGAGATCCTGTTGAGAACCCTGAAGTACCCATCGAGCATGTCCATGGAGTTGAACCAGCAGGAGATCAGTCAGTTCGCCGAGTGATGTCGTTCTTAGTGTTCAAAAGTGTTCAATTCTGGATATATATGTCCTGAAACTCTGCCGAGTGATGTCGTTCGCAGTTGACTAACTTCAATTTTCTTATTCTTCAAATTCAAAAAGGTAATTGTTGGTGATAATCACGGGGCTGTTCCACTTCATCAATCTCATTACTGTAGATAGTCGTGCGTGTAATGTAAACCTTAGACGCATGTATATTACCTATTAGGTCCGTTCTATGTCCAACTTTTCCCTTAAAGTTGTAAATTCTGCTAGGCGAATTTGTATTTCGGAATTTGTTGATCATTGTATTAGAGCGATGCTTGTAAATGCACTCACTTAGAGTTTTCTTATACCAGGCACCAAAGGAAATCCTCCGTGGTACGACTTTACCATAAAACCTTAAGAATAAGCACTGGTTCAGCACTTTTTATGATGCCCAACTTACCTCTGAATCTATGAGAACCATCTCCAAACTATAAACTTGGCCCGATGTATTGTTTACATCCTTTGCTATGCTAAAAAATGATCAACATTCCAAAAACTCCTTTTTCTGTCATTCATTTCCTTGGCTTTCGACCAAGGTTCCACGGGTCTTGGAGTCTTTGACGTTATATTTCACCCCTTTCGACCAAGGTTCCACGGGTCTTGGAGTCTTGGACGTTATATTTCACCCCAAGCAAAGCCTATTGGTTTCAAGAACTCGCTTACCTGTCATGCATTTGGTTTACGCCTAAGATTATAGGCAAGAGAATGAGTTTACATGACTCTGAAATTTCAAATCTCACACATCTCTTCCTTTCTACTTCTTGCTCTAAATCTTACAAAAAGTCTGCTAACACATCCCCGGTTTCTTCTAGATCTTGATTAAGAGGCCATGGTAGTTTTGTTAAAAAATGTGTTCCCGTATTATCAAGTATCCACCACCTGCAAAAATGAGATTCCAACCAAACCATATCAAACCACGATAAACCAGTCATATACAAATCATAAATCAATCAAATTAAAAGTCCATAAAATACCTCCTCTTAATGATGCAAATACAAAAAAGCAAGACCACCGTTTATTAACATGTTTATAAAAAAATTTGCAAGATGCATAACAGATCCCTAAAAATAAATTAACACTAAGTGTCAAAATCATCACATTGCACTAACGGAGATACTTAAGAACCATGGACTTTTAAGACCATAACTTGCAATGAACGATACAACAATGTAATGAAGTATACGCAAAAATTCATTGATATCAACATACCTGAACCGTAGCATGAGACTCAGTCTTCAAAACCCTTCTAGCGAGCTTCGTATACCATTTTTTTTGAAAGGATATAACCAATGGAAAATTTTGTTGCAACTATGGTCATGATTCCTCATAAGATGTCTTGGTGCTTGAGGTCGTGACCTGGAGACAATGATCAAGTTTAATTTTAATTTATCTGTATGCAAGCAAACTGAATTTCCAGTTTTCTAATAGATCCAACGACAAAAATCTTTAGCAACCGCAAGAATCAGACTCATATGGAAAAAAAAAAAGATTAAACGTCGAAGATATACAGGGATAAAAAATAATGTTGCGGTATCAATGAAGATGATAATTTTACGTCCATGGAGTAGAGAGACGGAGCAGAATCAAATAATCAATAAAAGACGTTGTGCCACTCGATTACGTACCTGCAAAACAAATAGCACATACATGATGAAACAGAAAAACCCTAAATAGAAAAAGAAAAACAAAAAGCCAGCAGAAGAAAAAGCGACGTCGAGGGTTTGACTTGTGCTCCAATGCTTTATACGTACAGATCACATCAATGTTCGGAAACAATGAAGAATATGAATAGAAACATAATATATTTTTAGATAGCTATATTTATTTATTGTAATATTTTTGAGTGAAAAAATATTGTAGATTTTTACGTCCAAAATTAGCATTTTCAATATAAATTGTAATTTTATTTTTCTTTATCTACTTACAATGTTCATTATAAATTTTATTTCCATTCTCTAAAAAAAAAACGTTCTAAAAATTCCATGGATGAAAAATTTTAGGGATGATTTTTTTATTACCTAAATCAAATCTCTATATCTCTCTATTTTTGTTTCTTTTCTTTTACGGAAATATATATGTGGATATTTTTTCTGTTTTTTTCTTTGAAAAATTGTTAAGAATATATTTTATCGGAGACGTTCTCGTAAAATCATAGTTTTCCTTTTCACTTGGTAAGATACTTTTTTGGAAATATATTCTCCAACAATTTTTTTCTAATTCGGAAATTTTCTACCGAAATTATTGTATTTTTTCCCTTTTTGATCAGCATTATTTTTTTAGGGCAATATATTTATTCTTCCCATGATACTGTATTTGATTGAATATATTTTTCCTTTTTTTTGTCAAGCCAAGCCTATAAATAGCTATTTTACCACATTTTGAATATTAACAATCTCAACCACCCATACGAAACCTAGATTTAATGGTGCAAGATTTTAAAAAAATTATGTAAAGCGAGTGTAATAAAAAAAAAAACATTTCGGCCAATCACAATCAATACTTTTATTACCCATGCGGGTGAGTAAACCATATTGATCCACGACCATCGATCTAACTGGTTGAATAACACCTGAACGGCCACGAAATGTAAGCAATTCTAGGCCAATAGAATTACATGGTTATGTTCACCAGCCAATAGGAACGTAGGTTAAAACGACTTTTAATGTGGAGTGAGGGATGATATTGAGTGTTTAGGTTGTTGATAGATAAATAAAGGGTATTTTAGCCATGCTAAATTTATGATAATACAAAGTCAAAGTAAAACTTTCTATTTTAGGGTAGTATTCTAATATTTTGGATTCTAGATTATATAACATTAAAATTGTGGATTTCTAAAAGAGAGAGAAATGTTATTTGGGTTCTCTAGAAATTTTCAGGTTATCCAATATTTTAGCTCAGAAGCGAGTTCAGGAAAAGTTTTCAGCGAATCATTAACATTCTTAGCATGCAAAGAACTAAGCATTAGTAACAGACATAAAAAAACTCAATACGGAATTGATCTGAGGCAACCCTGGTCAAGTGGAAAACATCAGCACTGGGGAATTTAGCACACCATTCATGGTTAACCAATACTCTATCAAATCTCTCCCTTCTGTTGTTGACACCTTCTCCGCTATCGGACCAGGTATATGGGATCCCAATGTAATTGTGGTCCAGCAATCCCAAGTCTTGGACCACCCCCTGAATGAAAGTAGTGGCACAGCAACATTACCCACTTATTGTCTTTACCTAAACAAGTTGAGTGCACGTGCGTTGCACGTTGACTTAGCTTTTTCAATATATATTGCACGTTGACTTAGTCTTTTGTTGTTGAACTAAACATCCAACGATTGTTGTTCGTGTTCTTCGTTTTTAAAAAGCCCAAAACATCAATCGGTGGATGTTAAGCTAAACATCCACCGATTATTGTTCA
>JAJJMA010240103.1:0-11620 GCA_023529015.1 Papaver nudicaule
CCCAATACGGCCTCCTCCCGGAAGAGTAGAAATCAGGAGTATTTTGTTCTCCCAGGAGGATTTAAGGTTTGAGAATGACCAGAATGAGGAATCATCGGATTCGGAAGCAGTTGATGATACTTTATGTCGCATGTATAACGTGGTTCTTAATGTAGGATTCCTTATGCTTGAACCTGTATACGGATTGATATGTTTTGTCAATTCTGATGAGCGTGGTTCTGTACTCATTTACAATCCGTGTACCGGAGAGAAAACACAATGGATCAGAGTAAGTACAAGTGAAGTATTTGTTAGCGATTTTGGCCAGCAGGATGTAGCTGATTCTGGTGGAAATTTGAGACTCCACTACGGACATATTTTTGGATTTGGGTATGACCCAACTACTAAGCAACACAAAGTGGTATGTGTATATGTGATTACCATAAAGAAGAGTACATATTGGAATGGTCGCAAAATACGTTCTGTCACTCATAGCCGTAAAGTCATTAGCGGGGTTTTCACAGTAGGTGAGAATACATGGAGAAAGATTGATGATCCTCCACTGCAAATTCTATGTAGTATAAAGTCTGTTTATGTGAATGGTACTATTTGTTGGGTCAATTATCAATTACTCCCAAGGAAGAGCGATGTCATTGTTTTCGATGTGGGAAAAGAGACATTTACGTTGGTCACTATCCCTGATTGCATCCCTGAGAACCTTATTTTTTATAGCAAAACGGGAAATCTAGTCAATAAACTAGTAGAATTTGATGGGCATTTTGCTCTTTTAGTCCAAGAAGGAGATGACTGGCTCGACTTGTGGATTTATAATGATAATGATGGCGAAGCTGGTGGTGATTGGATCAAAAAAACAATCCAAATGCCTTGTCGATGGAATGAATTACACAATTTAGATTTTAAAGATATTACTGGCACAGACCTGGTAGTCATAAAGTTCATAAGATTCGTCGGACAGGAACAGCGTGAATGTCTTCGATATTATAATAAAAAAGAGCAGAAATATTACAAAAATCGGTTTGAGTCTCTATTGGATTTCACTGGTGATCCATATTTTCAGCTTAAATATCAGATTACACCTTTCTGCGAGACTCTATTGCCTGTTCAAACCCTTCAGCACAATGAAGAAATCAACTGACATTTCTGGTATAATTTGCTCCGACGACATCACTCAGGTATGTACGTATGGTCTATAATTACTAATGAAAACATTGCATATGTGAATATTTTGATTAGCAGGCAGAAGAGAGATTTTCGTCGTTTTTGAAATTAACCTGTAAACTATCAAGAATAATAGGAGTCTAAGCTGTTGTCAATATGGTTGCAACCTAACTATCTTTTTATTTCTATATCTGCTAATTACTTGTACCTTTACTCTTCTGTCAGAAATTTGAGTAGATGTAGCAGATTGGTATGGATTGATTTATGAAGGAACCTACATTCCTACTTATTAGATTTTATCATGTGTTCTGTGATGTGGCATGTCTAGAAGTATAGAGGTAGTGCTGTCTTTGATAGTTTTACTGGTTAATGTCAGGAATATTGTGGGAAGTATTAAAACACACAAGTCATATTGGCAAAGTAATACAAGGAAATGTTAATCAGGGAGAGGTATCAAGTTGTGCAGATGTGCTCTTACACTTGTAGTGGAACTGAATCTCCAGATTTTAAGATCAACTTTGTTGTTGCATTTTGTAAACACAATAAGGTCTCAGATGAGGGACTGATAATTCATGATGTTGCAGGTACATGTAATGGAGCTAGAAGTTCCAGCAATAGCTGTAGATCCTGAGCAGGCGGAGGCATTGGCAAGCTTGGAGGCAGTAAAATGGGTTGGCAATGGCAAAGCGCATCAACAGCTTACCTGCATTTGGAGGAAGACAGCCAAAGGCTAGGGTAGTCAATGCCATAAATGGGAAAAAAGGGAGCAGTCAAGTGCTTGGAATATCATCCAAGAATGTCTTAAATTTGTAATATCAAACTTTGTTAGTTGGAAGTTTAGTTTTGTGCACTGCAGTGATGCCAATAACGTGGCAGACTCTTTAGAGAAATACGTTTTTTGTTATGTGCGTTTTCTTTTCTGGGTTTTTAACACTTGTTAACAGCATTCGATGTTTGGTTTTTGAATATGGCCAGCAGTTTTTCTCAGTTACTGCATTCTTCATCATCTCTGTGTCTGATGTAGTTCCATTCCAGTGAAATTGAGTAGATGGGCACCAACAATTAGCCCTCTAATGTTTTCAGACGAATTATTCTTCTTTGGTGAAAATTCCAAGGACAAATGTAAGTAACTTGAAGCTCCTTCTAAAACAATATGCAGATTTATCAAGTCAAATGATCAGAAATTTGCAGGCTTTCGGTCTCATAAAGTTAGACCCATTCAGTTTGTCACTGAAGCCTTCCCAGAGTATAAAGCTCTAAGACTGAAACTTGCATCAATAATAGGTCACTAAAAACGAAAAACAAACCCAAAACGGTGCAATGCGGCGCGACAAACTTTTCGAAATGATAACAAATGTGACAAATGTGGTCTGGTAGGGGGCTACTATCTGTTATGCTAATGGGCTATACAAAAAAATTCATCTTAACATCCCTACTAAAAAGTAATTGGCTATTTGAGGGGGTGGGCTAAAGCCCAGTCTAGCCCCCTCGTAAGTCCGTCACTGGGTACAAGTTTTGTTTGTTTTTTTTTTTGAAGCAAATATTGACCAAAGAAAATGCAAAAAGAAATGACAACGAAATAAAGTAAGAAAAGAAAAGAAATAAAGAAAAACGCCAACTATCTAAATCGATAGGTTCACAGATTGCCTATATCATCATTGTAGCCCGAGGATGCACCCAAAATTTGACAGAAAATCTGCCACGAAGTTTCCCTCCATATAGATAGGAGTACTGCAGCAAAATTTGACAGAAAATTATCTAACTTCTTCAGCTGTCAATTTATCCCTACTATTTTCCGTATTATTAGATTGCAATAGCAAGCCTAGTAAGTCATTGCTACTTGACGGATCTCAATTCTTCTCTTTTGCTGATAAATCCTCTTAGTATGCCATCAATTTCCTTGACCAATTGTTTTGTCCTCAGGTTCTTCTTTGTGGGTATGAATCTACACAAGTGAAAAAACCGAAAAAACCGAAGCTTGTTAGAAAATTTGTAAATTGGACTAGTCTCATGAGGATGTTGTCAAAAATGATACTAACACTGGAACCTGAAATTGGTATGTACATGCTTCGAACACTTGGTACACTTGAATATCTTAACTTGCAGTGGTGGTGGTGCAGAGAAGGTTTACTCACTTAAACCAGTTGGTGCATTACTTTTAAAAGATGGAGAAAGAAGTATGGTACCCATGGTATTAGGCGTGACTCAAAAAGATTTCATGGTTCCATGGCATTTCATGAAAGAAGGTAATTTAGGAAATGGAAGCGAGACATATGGCAAAGCTTTTGGAAGCAATAGAGAGCAAGAAAATATTTGGAGACATTACGGATAGATACAAAGGCACGAAAGCGGATAAGGATTTAGGTCCTTGTGATGAGAAATTGGATCGTGGAAAAGAACTCCCGCTAAGAAAAATACTTAGGATGTTACTTGTAGGTGGTTGAGCTATGGTTTTATCACTTTCTTAGCTTATTTCCTATAAGTCAAGATGTTTCCCTATTTCCTGTTGTTTTTGAACTACCAAATTGCGATCAATCATAATTTAGGTACGTACTAATATCAAGTATCAATTGTTTTATGGGATAGTTCAACCATGCCTACCTTAGCAATCTTTGTACATTCGGATTCAATGTTAATTGGCTTAAAACAACTCATTAGCCATGTAAACAAAAGAAACATGTCCAGTCATTAATAAACTTTAGTGCATAATCAATCATATCAGCACTCATGCACCAGATTCCAGCAGAAGTTAGGGTTGGTCAAAACAAAAGAAACATCCATATTAAGAAGAGCCTAAAACAGTATAGATTCAAATATTCAATTTATTTTTATAATTCTTGAAAACTGAATACATAAAAATAGATGTTCATGTTTGCGTGATCAATTTTCTTTCCATGATTGTTTGATTTCAGTTTCCGAGACCCTTCATACCGATTCATCACAACATAAATGAACTCGGAAATTGGAATCAATCACCTCTTCTTCCTCCTTGATGAACCCTTCAATATCTTAAAGAAAAAGAAAAAAAACCCTAACTAGATTACCGCAAGCGGTGGGGGGGCCGACCGAAAAGAAAACATGATTAAAACCATTTGGATTACTGTTGCATTTTCTCGAACACCTATTGTGCATCTTAAAGTTTAAACAGAAAATTCCTAGAGAGACAAAGAATGTAAAGAATGTCACCGTGGACATGGTCTTCATGCATTGAACCATGCAGAGTGTAAATCTATTCAATGAAAAATTCAACTAAGGTTGAGTATAAGTGTGAACAATCTTAAACTTCCTGCTTAATTTGCAAAATCAAAGTAAAACAAAATGAATCAATAATCATACGGCACTACCATGGATGATATGAAATTCGAAAATTAACTGTACCACTTGGACTTTATTTTGTTTTTAATTTTTTGGGCAAATGAATCAATTTATTTTTGGCTAATAATATTTTGCTACACAGAATTAGCACTAATCAAGGTTGTAAATCTTTATTCACCTTATATTCCGGTCATTGCCCTATTTAGGTTGCCAACTTTCTATTTTAAAGGTGGGTCAAAAAAAAAAACTTTCTATTTTAAAGGTGTAAACGGTGCTAAAATTTCGTTTGTCTTGGATATCTACGGTCATTAACTCCTACAATCTTAATAATTTTAATATGGGGATTATCAGAATCAATCCCTCCTTTAATAGTCCAATTAGAAGATGATCACCCTTTTAAACAGATATCCCAATAGGTCCTTTTTTTTTTTTTTTTGAAAAGTAGAGTTGCAGTAGTATAGGTCCTTTGTATCAGTTTTCCCGTCCAACCACCGTTAGAACAGAGTTAACTGACAAGGAAACATTAGAATCCATTCAATATCGGAGCTGCTACAGGCGGCCCAAAATAGGGTGCCCGAAAACGACCATGATGTGGCACCATCAAGGTCCGTAGGATTAGCAGGGGGTTTTGTGTGTTAATCCAACGGACCTTGATGGTGCCACATCATGGTCCGTAGGCACTATTCCGGGCCGCATAAAGTGTTTTCGATTCAATATCATAGTGCATTGGTGAGTTAATGACAAGTGGCCCACCTAAACATATTAAACAAGCAAAGACAATTACCACATTATCCCTTCAATGACGAAATTACCATTTTTAGCCTCGAGTTAAGAAGGATCTAATGGTCAGAAATGAAACGTAGATGGAGTGTACCTATCGAGGTAATCCAATGGCGAGATATCTTAGCTTATAAACAGAGGAAATAAACCCCCGTATCAAAAAAAAAAAAACCTAAATCATTTTTGTGTCGGCTCTCTTTCTCCCTTGTTTATCTTTTCTGCCCCAGCCCCTGCTCTTCTTCTTCTTCCTCTTTCACATTCATGGAACGTAGATGAAGATCATAAGATGGGTTATGATTCATGGGTTTCAGTTAAGGTTTTAAAAATTTCAGGGTTTTCATGGTTTCAGCTGGGGTTTCAAGATGGGTGTTTAGGGTTTTCTTTGTTTAAGAGGTGATAAATCAGGTAGAAAGGTTGATTAAACTTCAGGTTGTAGCTCTGAACTGTTGTTACTTGGATTGTTTGGAAAAGATTTTCATTTGAGTAATTTTTGTTAGGTTTACAATTTAGATTCGTGGGTTTCTCCTTAATTTGTGAAAGTTAAAAGGTTTTGAGTTAGTTCTATGGGTCAATCGTGGGTTATTGATGTTATTATGAATTGTGGATTGAATTTAATATGATCGAAGTGGAGATTGGGTTGGTTATGTAATTAAATCTTGTGTTTTTGTAATGAATCTTGGAAGCATCAGTGCCTTTGTATACAGAGATATTAGCTGATAGTGTTTTTTCTACTGTTTTTTTTTTTGTCGATGGTGATTTAATCATGGATATTGTTATGTGTTTTGGATTAACGGATTGTTCTTTTATTCTGTTCTTATTTTTCTTATTTTGTGGCTGTGGATGGATATTCTGATTATAGATTAATCTGGTGGATCTTGTTCTTGGTGGTGGTGTATTGGTGGTTCTTGTTGTTGTTGCAGAGTCCTGTGGTGGTATCATTTGGTTGATATGATTGTGGATATATCATGATTGTGATTAGAATTTCTCTGAGGGGTTTCTGTTGGAGTAGGTAGTGTTTGTTTTGTGATGCATCCATTGTGGCCGGTGATGCAGGTGGTGGTGACTGGGAAGCGGTGATGATGTGGTATGAATCTCGCGGTTGCTGTGGATGGCACGTGCGCATAAGGTTGGGTAGCTAGTTAGGTATGGGCAGGTTAGTTAGGTGCGCACAAGGTTAGTTGATTAGGTTGAGTTGAACGACAAGGGCAGGTTTGTCTAGTGTAGGGTGTAAATTTGTGTGACGTGGCGACGTTTTTTGCTTTTTTGGATTTCGGATATGAAAACTAACGGAGAGGATATAGTTGTATATCTGTTTAAAAATATGATATTTTTGTAATAAACATATTATGAGAGGGACATATTGTTAAAAAACCCTTTTAATATTAAACACGTATAAATTTTAGAGCCACCTGTCTTGAATATAACAGGTCTGCTTTTGGTGATTGAATATAAAATGTAAAAAAACGTAATTTAAAAATAAAAAGCATCTCTATCTCATCCTTTTTTTGTTTTGTTTTGTTTTGAAAGAAATCTCTATCTTCTTCATCATCGCATATTAACTCTCTTTTTCCAAAAAAAAAAACAAACTACTCTCTCTGTTCATTTTTCTCCCTCTAATCTCTCTTGCTCTAAATCAGCATGAAACTAGTTGAACGCGATTGATTGGGGTGTTTGAAGAATTGAATTCGATGCAATGGTTTTTTTGGTTTAGGATGAGTGTGTTTGATTTTTGATTTGTAGGCATGGGTTTGTGATTTTGGTTGCTGTCTTGATAAAGAATGAGGGAAGAAGGTCGAAAGTCTCTGCTTTCTCCAGATGATCGAAGAATCGAAGATTAAAGAGAAAAGGGGGCATAAGGAAGTCGACTCAGTTTTAGGATCGGTTCACTTGACTCACTGAGGAGGGCGCGCGTAAGGTACGTTGTCTTTGGTTGGGAATAACTTCTGCTATCCTCATTCTGGGTAATGGGTCATTTTCTGGATATGGGTCAGGGTCAAGTCCATATTAACCGACCCGCGACGTCGTCTTCTTCACTGATGAACTCTGTATTTTCAGAAAACAGAGCTCCGGCGGAGCTCCGATTCGGCTGATTGATTAAGTGAATGTTTTAAAGTATTTTGAACTGCAAACATGTTTGTTTGATTATATATGATCGATTTACACTTTCAATTCGATTGATTATCATAAATTGAATCTGATTTTCATGAAATTGTAGATCAATTTTTTTTTTCATGGACAAACTTTGTGACGGACAGATCATACAGTTAACCATCCCATAGAGGACTCCCTTCGGTCGTCCAATAAAAACTGAGATACCAGTTGAGGTATATATAACATGTGAATCGAAGAAACCCTAAGACCGACTTTCTCGAGATCAAAACCCTAGAAAGAAAAAGATCATTCTGCCGCGGCCCAAACTATTTAGTACGGGTGACTAAAAAGTAAAACCCAATAAACATCATTATTTACCTAATGGGCCTTGCTTAGCCCAAAATATTAGAGAACTTTTTTTGTTTTTTGTTTTTTTATAAATAAAATAAATTTTGCATTGCATTAACTAGCATGAGCAATATCTCTTGCTAGTAAGTCTGTAACAGACTACGGGTATAGTTCATAGGCTTCCAAGAACTTCTTTAACGACAAAGAATTTGACGCCGAACAGATTCAAAATCATGTCAGTGATATCATCACCCAATAACTTAACCCCTGTAGCGTTTCACCGCTTACTATTTTTATTGTGTTAATCTTATGACATCTAAACCAATATTCATACTCTTAGCTTGTCATAAAATTGCTCAAGTCAATTTCTAAACCAAGCTTATACATTTTTGTTCAATCTTGCTACAAATTGGTTTGTTGCTCGAGTCTGATTGAGCTCGAAATAGACCACAATACATTGTCATAGGCTATACCAATGATGGGGAAAAAACTTTTATTTCAGTTTTCTTTTTTTACTACAACATTAGACACACATTTTTGTGTCCGTGAGTAATGCAAGATCATACAGTATAACTTCTTTAAAATAATACTCGATAATATAATATTCTAAATAAAATTAAAAAAATTTATGGTTCCAACTCGGACCCTTAGTACTAAAATAATAAATTCGATAAAAGCATAAAAGAATACATTTTAAAAATCCCCTTAAACAATAATAACCTTGCAAATTTGGGGGCGAGCCCAAATTTAATAGGGGCGAGCACTACTTCAAATATCCCACCCCAGTTTATAAGGGGTGGCTAATTACAATTAATCTATCTTAATCAGTTACAAATTTTAATTACCACTAGCTAATTATCTACCCACTAATTCTCCCTCTCAATTTTCAGTTACAAAAAATCACGCCCACTCCCCCTACTCCTCCATTAACTTCCCACACCTTCTTCATAACTTCTCAAAAAAAAAAAAAAAACGAAACCCAAAAATCGAATTCGACCTCTTCATATTTTCTCAAAATCCTTACTTACTAGTCTCGAGTTCGCATTGAATTCATGGCTATCGACGGAGAAGGAGATGATTCAACAATTATTTACAAGAGAAGGAAAGAAAAGGAAAAATCGAAAAACAACCGTGAAGAAGACGAAGAACAACCGGAGGAAGAAATGGGCGAATCTTTGGCGGAAATGCAGAGGTAAGTTATTCCAATCAGCTTTGTAATTGTTTTGGATGTAGTTTGAATCGATTTGATAGGTTAGAAACCGTCAATTGAATTTACAACATGAAAAATCGTCAAGCTATGAAAGAATAGCACGACGATTTTACAGTTGCAGAATTTTTTTTAAAAACAATCGTCTTGCAGTTGAACAAAAGCTTGACGATTTACACAGTTTCAGATATAGTTTCCTAGTTTTGCATGCACAAAATTGTCATACAATATTATATTTCCTTGACGAGTTTCCCAAATCGTCGAGGTTTTCCATAATTACTTGACGAGTTAATCACTTTCAGATTAAATTTCCTAGTTTTGCATGCCTAGAATCGTCAGGTAATTATACATTTCCTTGACGAGTTTTTGAAATCGTCTCAGTAGTGTTTCAAATCATGACGAGTTTGGACATAATAAATTTAGGTTCTGTCCAGTTTTATGAGTAAATCGTAATGCTTTACCTTGACGATTTATAGTGGGGCTTAATGAACTCGTCGTGCATTTGTAAAATTCCTTGATGATTTTCGTTGTTCTTATGAGGATCGTCGTATATTCCTTTGTTTCCATGACGATTTACTGTGTCAGTTTACTTGTTAATTGATTTGTTTTTTGTATGTATTAAGGTTGGAGAAGATCAAAAGGGGAAAAAGACCATTGCCGCCCGAGGGTTCCAAACCAAGTCTTCGTACTACCAGACAGCGACCCGTGATAATCCGTGAGCCAAACCCTGATGCAGTTCCTACTCCTATGGAGTTCGATGGTGATGTTAATGTTCCGAGGGCTGAAGATGATATTCCTCACAACATCCTCCAAATGCAATTTGATGAATACGGAACTGGTAGGGTACAACCTAATGACGGACCCCAAGGTGATGAGGATGATGAGGATAGTCCTAATGATGATGAGGATATTCTTAATGATGATGATGAGGTCCAAGGTGAAGACCAACCCCAAGGTGAAGACCAACCCCAACGCAAAAAGAAAGCTAAAGCGAAGGAACCACACATTCCCGATGAGATTCTGATGCTACCAAAAGAACACGGACCTTACGGGGTACCAGTTGATGGTGGAGAGGTTCTTTTCGGATACAAAACCTCTTGGGCTCAAACAGTCTACGCTACCATGGTAATATACCCGTCCCTTGCTTCTAATTTTAGATAGGTCTAGCTAATTTGATTGTTATTAATAAATTTTTATCTCGTAGGATCATTCGAATGCCACTAGAATATTGAGGCACCAAACGGCGTACCACAATATGGCCAACTGGCCGCTTGAAGGTGAATGTGAAAGGTTCATAGAGATTGTTGACAACTCCGGTCTGAGGCCAATCGTGGATAACTCTGTTATCGCCTATGACAGCGAGATAGTATCAGCATTCTGTGAGAGGTATTATGCGGAGACAGACACCATGCACTTTGGGTTCGGGGAGACGGGGCTCACTCCTGAAGATGCTCATCATACTTTCAAGGTCAAAATTGATGGCAAATCAACCAATGAAGGCTACGTAAAGCAACTCACTTTTCAGAGACTTCGTGAATTGTGCGAAGAGTTGTTTGGGTACGGTGGGGTGAGGACGAGGCGAACTCATGGTTTATGCTTGACAAGTATGGCAAACAGAAGAGGGAGTTCAATCTGGTAAGGTTGGGAGCGGAGTATTCTGGGACCAAGATAAAAGATGACGGTGCTACAATGGAAGATCGTGAAGTAAGGGCTGCTGCTGCGGCTTATCTCTTATATGTCCTTGTTATTTGTGTATTCCCTTCGTCTGCCGGTAACAGGGTGAACGCCAACTACCTCCATCTATTATGTCCCTTGGATGAGGTGAACCAGTACTCGTGGGGAACAACCATAGTGTCACACGTGAACACGACGCGTATATTCAAGATCGTCCAGCTGAGCCAAAATTCAAAGTGGATCGTGATAAGTCAGGTGCTGACATTGGGCGTATCGTCGTAAAATACAAACCAGAGCCCTCTTACGAACATTGGAATGCACGAATGAATAATTTCATAGGCGGATATCTTCATTGGCAACCAGTGGTGCTTGGACATGAGAGCACAAAACGCTACCTGAAATGGTACCTTGCATTCACCCATGCCAAAGTGATACGTGGGGAAGGGGAAGTCACTCTCCCTCGTGGCCGTGATGGACGTGGGCGTAATACCGTCCATGATGATTCTTCGTTATACAAGTTATGCGTAAGTATATATTTTGCAATTGAGTTGTTTAAGATTCACACTTAGATTACTCAAACATCTAACTCATGTTTTTTTTTTTTTTAATGAAAATAGAAGGGGTGGTTGAAAGATATCCTCAACTGGTTGTGTTTGAGATCGGATAAAGGAAAGGGGTTGACCGAAGCTGAACTGAACCAACATAATCAACACATTAGGCACATCAATATGCCTGAGGCGGAGCACATGTTCGAGGAATTACAACGCAACACGAAGAGTCGTCATATTGAAACCAGTGCCACTCAAGAGACTCAAGAGACATGAGAAACTTCTAGACGAGGTCGTGGTCGTGGTCGTGGTCGTGGGCGTGGGCGTGGTCGTGGCCGTGGGCGTGGTGAAGGTGAAGGTGAAGCCGATGGGGGCAACAATGATATGGTTTAGTTTTTTCATTTCGCACTTTGGTTTTAGTAGGTGAAAGAATATTATGTCGGTTTGGTGTGTTTGATACATTTTTCGTTTCCTAGGTTGACAATGTTTTTTTTTTTTT
>JAJJMA010240173.1:0-18646 GCA_023529015.1 Papaver nudicaule
CCTTATCTCGAGCTATCCCAGGATGCCAGAAATTGATGCGAAATTACTCCTGTGACCTCATCGCCAAAAACCACCATCAACAGGGAGAAATCGATCACGGACAACAAAAGATAAACAAAGACCCTTTGCCTAAGCATAATTAGGGCTGCACAAGAAAACCGAAGAACCGAAAAAACCGGACCGAACCGAAAAAAACCAAGCCGAACACGTATAAGTATAAGGTATAGGTTTCAATTTCTAGAACCGAACATGTATATGTATAAAGTATAGGTTTAGGCTGTCGGTTAACCGAAACCGACCCCTAAAAAACCGATTCATACAATCCGTCCATCTAAACTACCCTGAACAATCCTAGCCCCCCGTTTATAACCCTACACAACTATATCTTTTCTTCTTCTCTTCTTTTCTCTACGGTTCTTCTTCTCTTCTTTTCTCCTGTTCTCTTCTTTTCACTGCAGTTCTTCTTTTCTCAACTACTGTCCCATCTCATCACCGCCACTTCCATCACCAAAACCACAATAACGACAACTAGATGCATAACACCATCAGATGTAGAACACCAACAGATTGAAATAAAACCTACATATCTCATCTCACCACCAATACCTTCTTTTCCTTTCATCTTCTTCTGGGTTTTACACAAAATCTACTTGCTCATGGAATATTGAAATAGATCTGTGGTTAGGGTTTTGCACAAAATTGACTTGTTCATGGATTATTGAAATAGATCTGTGGTTATATTAGTAGATCCTAATGGAAAATCGATTGGGTTCCTATTATTTGTTTTCTTTTCCAAAGTGTATTGCATACTAATAAATCCGATGGAGTTGTAATTTTTAATTAGTTTGTGATGCATATCATGTATATAATTAGATGAATGTTTTATGTAAATAAGGATTTGGATGTAATTGGTTTGATTTATAAGTACTTGATTTATAATTATTAGTTCTTGTAATTGCCTTGATCTTTTACATGAAATTCTCTTGAAAATTTCTGTGGCATGGGTTAATTTTTGAGAGTTGTACTCTGTTTGGTCTGCTAAAGATATTGATTTTGGTCGATGTAATTTAATGGCTGCTAAACACACTGACAGGAAATACCTTGAAAAAATGGGGAACAAAATGCTCAATTATTACTAAATTTTATTACGAAAATACCACATTTTTTATTTACAAAAATGTCTTTGACTTAAAACCGAACCGAAAGAAAAACCGAACCGATCCGAAGGTGAACCGAACCGAGGCCGAACCGAAGCAATAGGTTAAGGTTAAGATTTTGGTTTTAGAAACCGAACATCCTTCGGCTTAAGGTATAGGTTCAATGGAAAAACCGAACCGAACCGACCTTGTGCAACCCTGAGCATAATGTTATGATGATTTCTCACGATCCGCGGGATACAGAGTGGATGCCGCGGAAAAACACCAAAGAGGAGGTTTGTGAACTGGTCTCTGGAAGACCAATTTTCGAAGGAACGAGCGGGTAGCCTTTCAATTTTCTAAAACCATCATCGCTCATCAGTCCTTAAACTCCCTCGGCTTTAGTGAAAATCAAATGATGTAAACTGTAACCACCCTCATTTTCACATAAGCCCGACCGGCACTTACGCAAAAATTTAAGCCATTATTTCTGATAAAGAGACCACTACCGTGTAAAGAATTGATATAACCAGTACTATTCTAAAATGTATAATGTATAAAACGATATTAATAAGTAGTACAAAGTTTGCTAACATAGGTTTGATATAACAATAAAAATTGTCGAAGTATTTCTAACTCAAAAGTTTTACAAGAGGTACCCAAATCTCCAATTACCCTCACTGTCTGACTACTAACATTCAAAACCACTAAAAAAAATGAGGAAGAATATGGATGTCCGCCATGAGTTAGATATCTCTACTAACACCAAACAATAGTAGAGAAATCAAACAGTCTTTTACACAATCTCTACTAACACCTGAAAAAAATAATAAACGGGAGTTAAACTCCAAGCAAGTTCACAAATCTCCAGGCCAAGGCAAATCCAAGATTAGAAACCAAGTTAACATATTTTATAGGAAACAACTTATGACAACAAAATTTCATGAGATGTTAAATAATATCACTCTACCCGTCTGTCAACCTAGGATTTATTGCTAAGCAAGATTTAAATCACAAGAACCATAATTCAATACAGATAATACTGCTTGAACACTAACAATGATGTAATAGAACTAATCTCATACGTCAATCTTCTAACTTTACACTAATAATGATGTAATCGAACTGATCTCATGCATCAATCTTACAACTTCATACTAATAATGATGTAATCGAACTGATCTCATGCATCCATCTTACAACTTCATACTAATAATGATGTAATCGAATTGATCGCATACATCATTATAGAGACAAACTCAAGTCGCATGTTTTTGGCGACACAGACATGATACGCTGTAACAGGACACACCCATACACCATTTAAGGATTTCAAATACGTTGGTCAGGTCCAACACATAACTTGACCCATCTCGAACACATTGAAACCTTAAAATTTAAGCTTAAGCCACAAGAACAATTCTTTCATTCATCAATCCACCCATAACCATAATGGAATACACGATACCCATGGTATACTTTACTTCGAAAAATACATCTAAGAATTAGACTTTGTAAGTCTGACATTTGGACTTGTCCACTTGGATAAGCTAATTAATTAGTTCCTTTGAGACAACTAAATAATGATTCCTAATCTATTTCCACAAAACCCAGCACGACAATATCAAACTATCAACCAATTTTCATAGTATCCAATCATCATGTCCTCTAAGAAGTCAGGAAATCCCTAAATATATAATCAAATCATTAAATTCAAAGGACATTTTAATTACACCAGCAATCTGAAAATTTAACAAGAGAGATAATTAATAAAACATGTCTGGTGCAATATGTACGGACTATATCGACCACTACATAGTTAACTAAACGTGAATGAAAAGGGCAAGCAAAATATGGTTCACCATCACTTATGACATAATTCATGATTCATTCACTAGAATTCACACAATTGATGATTACAGAATAGGCTACAACCTTATCCATGCACAAGCTCCAAACTGAATTTACACACGAATATGGATAGATCTGTAGAACACATGTTGTTTGAGGTACTTAATATAATCGGTTTCTCTTGAAATTTTAATGGAATAAACTACACAAAAATGGGTTCCTCATATTCAAAAATCACTCAATTTTATAAAGGGTAACCTATAGAATTGTAGGTTTCCAAACAATTATTCAGTTTCTACAAAACTGGGCAAAGTTCTCTGTACATTGTCGTTTCTGATAATTCTAATGGTCGGATCATTATAAAATTTTAAGTAACTTTTTGACATATCTCTGCATAACATATCAAAATTTCATGAATTTATAACGGTTGGATTTTCTTTTATACCGTGAACAGTACCTAGGTTTACATGACAACATAACAATTTCGGGAATAACTTGGATATTCAATTCCTAAACTAGGTTTTCAAGCAAAAATCAACAGAATAACCACAAACTACGTAACTCAATTTAAATCTTAAATCTGTCCTAGCACAAAGACAAAGCAAATCGCTCGAGACGACACCGCATCACTTCCAATTGAAACAGAAGCTCCAAATCCCTTCTTTGAATCACAATTTTTCTCCTTGCTAGCTCTCTTTCTTCTGCCGTCAAAATTTTCTCCTGCCTCTTTCTAAACCTAAGAATAACTAACCCTTATTTTGATACTTCTTAAAACCCAAAACAATAATATGTGTCTATTCAAACTCTCATGGACTTTACGAATGGGGTTGGGCTTACATCCAAGTATAGATATCCAACTCTTAGGATTTTAATATAAAATGATAGGATATTACAGTCTACCCCACTAGATAAGGATTTGTCCTCGAAGTCGAACTTACATTCATTAACAAAGACGTAACTGAAAGATACTAATGTCATCCTCGCATTCCATAGAAGCCCCTTTGTATGGATTCCGTTGCTACTTTACAAATGATGTGGCTCGAGACTGTAGTTTTCTATATTGTCGTCTAGACTAAGGAACCGGTATATCATAGATGGCATCCGGTGTCACGACAACCTCACTAAGGTCTTCTTGTTGAGATCGTTCATTATCCTTTAAGTGTCGACATAACATGGAACGATACACACTCCATAAATCTGTAATGTTAGTTTTTGCTGGTACACCATGTGTCCAGTCTTCTTAACTATTGGAAATGGTCGGATCAAACCTCATCACAACTTTCATATGAGACACCTTAACTAACATGTCATCTCCACTTCAATTGTCAATGGCCGTCGTTACCTTACTTTGCCTACTTTGGGCCTTATTAAGGTAACCCCTAACCACTAGGACTTCCCTATTGGTACCTGAACCAAAACTGCTTCCCGAAAATCATACAATAGATGCACGACTACAAAATTTAGAGCCTTATATTAATATACAATAAGAATGCGAATACAAAAAAATAATATTGGAAAATCTAGACTAAGATATACATAAGCATCGCATTTATAGATCATGTGCGAGATATGTCCTCTAGTCTTTGGTCCACTTACTGACGTGAAATACTAGTCTAGAGACGTACCAAGGTTCAACTGCAAACTCAAGGCATACAGACATCCGCTTCAAATTATAAATGCTTATCCCAAAGATCGAAAATCGTATTCCATGTAAAGATATGCTTCTCCCTGTGTAAGGCGTACACAGTTTTCTGAGCCTATGAGTAGTTTAATACCAGTTAAATTGGGCTAATAACACATGCAATATGGTAACATGCATAAACACATCCAACATACATAATACCCTCCAAATATCATGATAGAATTATTATTATTATTATGAAACCAGGCATTTTATTAAGATAGGAAAAATAAGAGTAATTACATGGTACGCGTGGGGAGTCTAGCAACAAGCTGAGACCCAACACCAATCTGAATAGCTATACCTACTCTTATGAAAAAGTAATTTCCTACATTAATAGTGGAGTCATGCCTAGAAACAAAATTCTTAAGACGCTTCAAAAAAGCCATAGTCTCCTCTCCCAACTCACCAAGGGTAGTAAAGGCCAAGGTGCCAAAATTATATCCATTAGCTCTACAAAGGTCAACATATTTGCACTTCTTCTTATCAACAGCTCTAGCTAAGGCAAGACCAGGCACAAAAGCAGGGACCCCCCTCCTGCAAAAGGTGAAACACCGGTAACATCAAAACACGTGTCACACCCATCTTCCCAATTATACACCAAAATGTCTGCAGGCCTTAAACCTCCACCCTCATTAGTCATGAAACCAAGGGCAGCCTCAATCTTAGTAGAAACACCAGCTCTAAAACAAATATCCGCAATCGTATCCCGAACCCGATTGTGACGAGACTTGATGCCAACTGTACTAGCGCAATGAACCGCATGATCACCAAAAACATCCATTGGTTTGCCACAACAAGAGCATGGAGAATCCTCAACAAAAAGGGGAATACCCAACCTATACCCAAGGACGGCACTAAAATGCTGAGGCCCAATTTTCTGCCCCAATCCATCAGCTGGAATAGCCATCAAAAAGTCCTGAGCATGTTCAGTTTTGTTACAACTCCACAAAGCTAAGTCCCTAGCAGTCATGCCATAAGTGGTTGGCAAAGTCCTAACAATACCAGCAAAATATTGAGCTGCCAAAGAACGCATAAGATGGGGGGCAGACTCAATGATGCATGATGTAGAATCAAGGCCACACACTTGGGCAAAAGTATCAAGAGCTTGCTGTAAGGTGGAGCTCTTACCTGAAACACCAGTCTATTGCAAAATGTCATAATGCAGCTGTTGGGTTTGCAAACTAGAAGCTAAGAAACAGTAATGAACTGTGTCCTGTAGGGAATAGATACCCAGCCACCATCACTAATGGGCAAAGTGGCCAATCTGTGCTGTAGAGGGCCATAGCCTGGACCATCACCAACCAACAACTGCCTCAAATAGTGGAAAAGATAGTCATCATAAACACACAAAGAGGGTTGATAGAAAGCTGGAGCAGTGGTTCTCATGGAGAAGTAAAGTTTGGAAACCCCTATACAGTTCCTTAGAAGCAGCAGTTCACATTGTGGATCTTTGAGCTTGTGCACAGCATCCATCAAAGCAATAGTTTTATTTACCCTATCAAGCAACAATTGACTGCAGAACACAGAACTGGTACTTACAGCACTACCCAAAAGTTTAACTCCAATAGAAGGTCTACCAATATCTGTGGGGAAGACACCAACCTGACTGCATCTGGGATCCAAAGTTGGCCAAAAGATATCAGTCTTTTGGATATTAAGTTCAAGCCCTCTGTCACCCCCATACTGCTGTATAATGCTAAAAGCCTTAGACACCATCATAGTATCTCCAATAATAGTTCCATCATCTAAATACCAGGCATTGAGATCCAGTTTGCACACACTAGAAATCTGCAGGAGAAGAGGGTGCAAGGTAAGAGCAAACAACAGTGGACCCAATGGATCTCCCTGATGTACACCTTGAGCTGAAGAAAGGGTAGAAGATCCATAGTATAAACTGGCTGGTGAAGAATAACAGAATTCCACCCATCTAGAGATGGATGGACATTTGTTTCTGACCTCTTGAAGCATGGCAGTTCTGTCAACAACATTGAAAGCATTTTTGAAATCAACCATAAGCATAGTCATTGAAGAATCATCTTTCTTTTCCATCATCAATCTGTTGACAGCATGTACAATAGCTTCACTGCCACAAGGAATCCCAATCCCAAACTGAAAGTCACACAGGTATCTATTCATGTCTTTACTAACCAAGAAAGCTGCACATTTAGACACTAACCTCCTCCAGATGGTGCCCACTGCTATTGGTCTAATGCCACCACCAGGTTTCACCAATGGAGTAAGAGGGGCACTGGCAATGAATTCACCAAGCTTTGAAGGACACTGACTTGCCAATATCAAGTTAATAATAGCCACAATTGATATCAAAACCTCATCAGCAATGGCAGCAGCAGGACCACTCAATGCATCCAAAAGATGTTGAGCATGCAGCCCATCCCTACCACATGAAGTTCCCTTTGGAAAACTTCTGAGTCTTCCAAGCACCAACTCTTTATCCACAACAACAGATTCAACCATGAGAGGATTGGTAGGCAATTTAGGTGGTGAAGCTGATGGATGTTTCTGCTGCAACTCAAGCAATGTGTCAGCATTCTGAGTAGCCACACCATGAGAGGTTAGGACCCTAATAGCAGCTGTATATGTGCCATTACTAAGCTTCCTCTTGCACAGACTAATATTAATGTCTTCCTGTGATTTCTTCTTCAAGGAACTGTTAGGCTTGGGAGGTTTAGGAGCATCATGAGCATCAAGCAAATTCTTAACCAAAGCCAAACAACCATCTGGATCACACCATAAATTGAAAGCATGATTGATGGACTTGACCTGCATTCTCCTCCTATTACCTGATTTCTTCTCTTCACTATTCTGAGGTGTATAATTTGTAAGCACACAAACAGGCAAAAGCAAAAGCTTCACCCATTTAGAGACATCAGTAGGATAAAGAATAACATCATCCATAGAATGCTTTAAGGCCCTGGCAAAACTAAGTCTACAATTAGCTGGAATATGTCGAATAGTAGGTGTTTGTAACCTAAAAACCTTATCAAGCAGTTCCACATCCAACAAAAGAGACTCAGAAGAATTATCATCAAGAAAGTCACCTGCTTCAGCAACTTCTTTGACTACACCTGGTCTAGGAATGCCATGTATAACAAATTCCAAAATCCCAGCCTGCCAAGGAGCTTTAATCATAGGACTATGAAACTTACAGGACACACTCCATGTGTGTAATTTCATACAATCAGTGCAAATCCACATCCTGAGGCCTCTAAGAACATTATCGCACCTATCATAAATGACAGCATTCTGCCTTATATGCTCCCTGCAAACTTCATTCCCTTTTCCCTGAAGAAGATGAAAATCATCAAGATGTCTGAAGAAGGAACTTCTAGCCAAACCTCTACCACCAATACCATCAGTGCAACCATCAAGACCTATGTATGGACAATGGAAACGAGTATCCTCAGAAACCAAAAGCTGAGACGAAACCCTTTTTGACTTTAATTTCGCAGAAGAACCAGGACTCTCAGGATTTGCTCTAGCCGTCTTCAATTTAGGAGCAGGATGGGTTGTAGGTGAGGGGAAAACACGGCTACTACGGGTACTAGGCATGGTGAAGGAAATCACAAATCAAGAACACCAACAACTACTGGTTTCTGTGAGAAGTAACAAACCCTAAGGATGTCAAAATCCGACAGAAACAAGTCGATGTTGAGCTCAAAATGAAGAGCAGGATTGTGGGTAGATGATAGAAGTGAAGAATTGAAGGGTTAGCAGGATCAATCAGGGGGAAATGGGTTGATTTCAATCTCAAACCCTTACTTTCCCCCAAATCGTACCCAAATCGCCTCTCTGAGGAGAGAGAAAGCGAAAACCTTTTATTATTATTATTATTATTATTATTATTATTATGAAAAAGGCATTCTATTAAGAAACAAGGAAATAAGTTCATACAGAAATTGAGGGGAGTCTCGCTACAAGCTGAGCTCCAACCCCTTGCTGAATAGCGATGCTTATTCTAATAAAGAGGAAATTTCCAACAGTTACCGTGTTATCATGCCTAGATAAAAAGTTCTTCAATCTCTGAAGAAAAGTCATAGTTTCTTCACCCATTTCTCCCAAGGTTGTAAAGGCCAAAGGGCTGAAATTATAACCGTTGGATTGGCATATCTCCAAGTATTTGCTTCGTTTACCGTCAATGGCTTTGGACAAGGCAACACCTGGCGAAAAGGAGTCAACACCTCGGCCTGTGAAGGGCGAGACTACAGTGATATCAAAGCAGGTGTCACGACCTTCCTCCCAGTTGTAAACCAGTAAATCTGCCGGACGAGAGCTACCACCCGCTTGAGTAAAGAAACCCAAAGAAGCTTCGACCTTAGTAGAAACACCTGCACGAAAGCAAATGTCCGCGAAAGTGTTACGAACCGTATCATGTCGAAACTTGAGCCCCACCTCAGTTGCGCAGTGTACTGCATGGTCACCATAAATGTCCATCGGACGTCCACAGCATAAACAAGGTTTGTCCAAGGCGAAAAGTGGTATGCCAAGCCTGTAGGAGATTACTGCAATGAATTGACGCGGTCCCATTTTCTGTCCAAGACCCTCTACAGGTATAGCAAGCAAGTAGTCCTGAGCATGAGCAATCTTATTGCACTGCCATAGAGCTATATCCCGCCTAGACATGCTGTAAGCAACAGGCATATCCCGAACCACAGCAGCAAAGTATTGAGTAGCCAAGGATTGCATAGGATGGGGGGCTAACTCACTTATGTGTTGTGGGGATTCAAGGGAACTGACCTGCACAAAGCTATCTATGGCCTGCTGGATGACAGAGCCTGTGACTGAGACTCCTGACTGATCAAGGATGCTAACTTGTAGCTGTTTAGTCTGCAGATGAGAGGCTAGGAAGCAGTAAAATGAGGTATCCTTCATGGAAAAGATGCCAAGGCCGCCTTCTCTGATGGGCAGAGTTGCCAATCTGTACTGCATGAGGCCAAAACCAGGGCCATCACCAGTGATGAGATGCTGTAGGCATCTAGAGAGGTAAGAGTCAAACATCATTTGTCCTTCAAGAAGGTGGACAGGATCAGTTGTGCGCATGGTGAAGTAGAGTCTAGAAACTCCAGTGCAATTTCTAAGCAACAACAGCTCACTTTGTGGGTCATTCAAGGTATGAACAGCTTCCATGAGCATGATTGTCTTTTGCACCCTATTCACCACCATCTGGCTACAGTAGCTTGGGTTTAAACTCACTGGACCACCAAGTAGTTTGACACCAGTAGAGGGTCTAGAGATGTCATCAGGGAAAGCACCTTCTTGGAAGCTTCTGTTATCCACAGTTGGCCAAAACAACTCAGTTTTCCTGACATTCAAACTCAAACCCCTATCTGCTCCTTCCTGCTGAATGATGTGAAAAGCTTTGGAGACCTCCAAAGTATCCCCAATTAATGTACCATCATCAAGATACCAGGCCTGTAGTTGTAAACTGCATTCCCTAGCAAGTCTCTGAGTAATAGGGTGAAGGGTCAGAGCAAAGAGAAGGGGACCCAATGGGTCACCCTGCTGCACTCCTTGTGCTGAAAACATCACATCTGAGTTGTAGTATAATCTGGCTGGAGTGCAGTAGCAAAACTCCACCCACCTGGAGATACTTGGGCAATGTAGCCTAACTTCACACAACATGGCTGATCTGTCCACCAGGTTAAAAGCATTTCTAAAGTCTACCAACAGCATAGACATAGAGTCATCACTTCACTTGTCCTCCATGAGTCTGTTGACAGAGTGCAGGATTGCTTCACCACCACATGGCACACCCACACCAAATTGGAAGTCTGCAAGGTAAGTGGACATCTCTTTACTGACAGCAGTAGCAGCCACTTTAGAGGTTAGCCTTCTCCAGATTGTGCCCACAGCAATGGGCCTAATGCTGCCATCAGGCTTGAGCAGGGGGGTGAGTGGTGCACTAGCAATGTACTCACTCAGCTGAGGTGGACATTGGCCTGACAAGAGGAGGTTCACAATGGCTGTGATGGAGTGCAACAGATCATCAGCAACAGCAGCACCAGGTTGTTATTATTATTATTATTATTATTATTAACTTACATATTATTGAGTTCGATTACACAGATTGTGGACCCTACTACAGAAGATAAACAGGTTGCCGTGCTAAGCCTACCAACGAGCCTCATGAGGAACCAACCAAGAAAGCCGAAGCTGGATGGGGGGCTGATTATGTCACAAGGGGGGCAAGTTAACTCTACCTTCCATGTCAAATTCTGCAGTATTGCGTCATCTGTGACTCGAACCTGGAACCTCCTGGAGCGCATCAAACCTCTTGAGGAACGGGGATGACCAGCTGAGCTAGCTACCCGTTTATTATTATTATTATTATTATGAAACTGCACTTTATTAGAGAAACAAGGAAAATCAGTCTTGTACAGAGCCAGATGGGAGCCTAGCGACAAGCTGGGTCCCAACCCCTTATTATTATTATTATTATTATTATTATTATTATTATGAAACCAGGCATTTTATTAGAATAGGGAAAAAAAAAAGAGTAAATTACATAGAACGAGTGGGGAGTCTAGCAACAAGCTGAGACCCAATCCCAATTTGAATAGCAATGCCAACTCTAATGAAAAAGTAATTCCCTACTCTAATGGTGGAATCATGCCTAGAGACAAAATTCCTAAGCAAATGCCACAGTTTCATCACCAAGCTCACCAAAGGTAGTGAAAGCCAAAGTGCCAAAATTGTACCCATTAGCTTTACAAACGTCTTCATATTTACTCCTCTTCTTGTCAACAGCCCTGACCAAAGCTATACCATGAGCAAAAACAGAAACACCCCCTCCAGCAAATGGTGAAACACCAGTAACATCAAAACAAGTGTCACGCCCATCCTCCCAATTGTATACCAAGACATCAGCTGGTCTTAACCCACCACCTTCATTAGTAAGAAAACCCAAAGGAGCTTCAACTTTGGTGGACACCCCAGCCCTGAAGCAGATATCAGCAATAGTATCGCTAACCCTATTGTGTCTGGATTTAATGCCCACAGTACTAGCGCAATGGACTGCATGATCACCAAAAACATCCATTGGCTTCCCACAACAAGAGCAAGGATAATCAGCAACAAATAAGGGAATGCCCAATCTATAACCCAAAACTGCACTGAAGTGTTGAGGTCCAATTTTCTGACCTAAGCCCTCTGCTGGGATGGCCATTAGATAATCCTGAGCATGCAGAGTTTTATTGCACTGCCACAAAGCTAAATCTCTAGGGGTCATGTCATAAGTGATAGGCATCTTTTTAGTAACTTCAGCAAAGTACTGAATAGCCAAGGCACGCATAGGATGGGGGGCAGATTCAGTAATGCAAGAAGATTCAATACCACACACCTTAGAAAAATTATCCATAGCTTGCAGAAGGGCAAAACTCTTACCAGTAATGCTAGCATCATGCAGGATTTCACTTTGCAACATCTGAGTCTGCAGACAGGATGCTAGGAAGCAGTAATGGGAAGTGTCTTGCAGGGAATAGATACCCAACCCTCCCTCATTAATGGGCAAAGTAACCATCCTGTGTTGCAAAGGGCCATAGCCTGGACCATCACCAACAAGCAAATTTCTTAGATATTTAAACAAATAGTCATCATATGAACTCAGAGCAGAAAGGGAGAAGGTAGGTGCTGTAGTCCTCATGGAGAAGTAAAGCTTGGAGACACCAATGCAATTGCGAAGAAGAAGGAGTTCACACTGTGGGTCTTGAAGTTACTGTACAGCATCCATCAACCTCAAAGTCTTGTTAACCCTAGCAAGAAGCAACTGATGACAGAAATCAACACTAGTACTAACTGCACCCCCCAAAAGCTTGACTTCATCAACAGGCTTACCAATATCAACAGGGAAAACATTTTTGTGCTTGCACCTGGGGTCTGTGGATGGCCAAAAAATCTCTGTTTTCTGAATATTAAGCTCAAGGCCCCTGCTCTGTCCCTCAAGTTGGATGATGTTGAGAGCTTTAGCAACCATCATGGTGTCACCTATGATGGTGCCATCATCTAAGTACCAAGCTTGCAGACATAACTGGCATTCTCTGGAGATGTGAAGAACTAAGGGGTGGAGGGTTAATGCAAACAACAAAGGACCCAATGGATCACCCTGCTGCACCCCTTGAGCAGAAGCAAGAGTATGAGGTCCATAGTACAATCTGGCTGGGGAAGCATAGCAAAACTCCACCCCTGGATCATAACAGACCTGTCAACCATATTAATTCTTAAAATCTACAAGAAGCATAGTCAAGGAAGAATCTGACTGCTGCTCTGTGACAATTCTGTTGACAGCATGAATGATTGCTTCACTGCCACAAGGAACTCCAACCCCAAACTGATAATCCTTCAAGTAACAGTTCATATCCTTACTAACCAGAGAAGCAGCACACTTAGAGACCAGCCTCCTCCATATAGTGCCCACAGCAATGGGTCTAATGCCACCATCTGGCTTCATCAAGGGGGTTAAAGGAGCACTGGCAATAAACACACCCAACTGTTTAGGACATTGACCAGCAAGAAACAAGTTGACAATGGAGGTGATTGAGCCCAAAACCTCATCAGCTATGGCAGCAGCAGGACCACATAAGGCATCTAGAAGGTGTTGAGCATGCAAACCATCTCTCCCACATGAAGTTCCTTTTGGAAAACTTCTGAGTCTACTGAAAACCAGATCTTTGTCAGCACAAGCATGTTCAGAAGAGTGAGGGGTAACAGGCAGGTGTGGTGGTGGTACTGATGGATGCTTTGACTGTAACTCAGTTAAGGTGTCAGCATTTTGAGGAGCAACCCCACTAGAAGTCAAGACTCTGATGGCTGCAGTGTATGTACCATTGCTGAGTTTCCTTTTGCACAAACTAATGTTGACATCCTCTTGTGACTTCTTCTTAAGATAAACAGAGGACTTAGGAGGTTTGAGAGCAGCACTAGCATCAAGTAAGCTCTGAATTATGTTGACACACCCTTCTGGCTCATTCCAAACATTAAGAGCTTGATTAATAGAATGGACTTGCAACCTCCTCCTGTTACCTGATCTCCTCTCCTCACTGTTCTGTGGGGAATAGTTAGACAGTACACAAATGGGAAACAACAAAAGTTTCACCCAACCTGAGATGTCAGCAGGTTGAAGAATAACCACATCCATGGCCTGCTTAAAAGCTTTGGCAAAGCTAAGTCTACAGTGAGCAGGGATATGCCTGACAGTGTGAATCTGAGCTCTAAAAACTTTGTCAAGTAAATCCACATTTAACAGTAAGGACTCACCTTCACCATCAACACAACCACCACCATCAACAGGACAAACCATATCAATAGCTATGTGAGGTCTCTGAATGCCATGGATAACAAAAGCAACACCACCTTCCTGCCAGGGAGCATGAACCATAGGGCCAGGATGAGATTTACAAGAGACACTCCAAGTGTGGAGCTTCATACATGAGGTACAAATCCACATCCTTAGGCTTCTAAGAACAGCATCCCATCTATCATAGATTGCAGCATCCTGTTTAATACGCTCCCTGCACACCTCAATACACTTTCCATGAACAAAATGGAAGTCATCCAAATGTCTGGTAAAAGAGCTCCTAGCCAAACCTCTACCTCCAATCCCATCAGTGCAGCCATCCAAACCAATATAAGGGCAATGAAATCTATTATCAGCAGGAGAATTGACTCTTTTAGTACCCAAATTTGATGAAGAAGGGGTAAGGGATTTTCTAGGTCTGGTTTTGGGCTGAGGAACAAAATTGGAAACAGGTGAATGAGGTAATGATTTAGGTCTGGTTTTGGGTTGAGAAGCAAGTTTGGGAGCTGGTGAATGAAAATTGCAGCGGCTACTTCGTGTACTAGGCATGATGATGATGGAATCAGCAGAGAATCATCACCAACAACTCTATTCTGTGAGAAGTAATGACCCGGAGGAAGTCAAAATCTGAACAGAAATGAGAGATTGGTGAGACCAAAATGCAAAGCGGGAAGAAAGGCGAATGATGGGAATGAAGAACGAAGGATTTGCAGGAACAATCGAGGGGAAATGGGATGATTTCAATCTCAAACCCTTGTTTTCCCCCAAATCGTCCTGAAATCGCCTCTCTGAGGAGAGAGAAAATTCAAACCCTTATTATTATTATTATTATTATTATTATTATTATTATTATTATTTATTATTTATTTATTTTTATTTTTTTTTATTATGAAAAACAGGCACTTTATTAGAAACAAAAGAAACTTAGTCTTGTACAGTGCCGGATGGGAGCCTAGCTACAAGCTGGATCCCAACTCCTTTTTGGATTGCAAAACCTATTCTAATAAAAAGAAAATTTCCCACATTCATAGATATATTGTGCCTAGCCATATAAGTCTTCAGCCGCCCCAAAAACTCCACTGACTCATCTCCAAACTCGCCCAAGGTAGTAAATGCCAAGGTACTAAAGTTGTAGCCATTGCCCCTGCATACTTCTAAGTACTTGCTACGCTTCTGCTCGATAGCCTTCGTAAGTGCAAGCCCTGGTGTGTAAGTCCGAACCCCACCACCGGTGAAGGGCGAAACTACCGTAACGTCAAGACATGTACCACGCCCATTGTCCCAGTTATAGACTAGAATATCTGCTGGTCTAGAACTATGTCCTTCGTCTGCAAGAAAGCCCAACGCCGCCTCGACCTTGTAAGGTATTCCTGCGCGAAAACAAATGTCTGCGAAGGTGTCTCTAACAATGTCATGGCGGTGTTTCAAACCAACCTCAGTCGCACAATGGACTGCATGATCACCAAAGGCATCCATACTTCTCCCACAACACAAGCAAGGGCTATTCTCTACAAACAGTGGAATTCCAAGCTTGTAACATAGGATAGAGTTGAAGTGACGTGGGCTCATGGTCTGGCCCAACCCATCAGCAGGAACAGCCAGCAGGAAGTCTTGAGAGTGGGGTTTTTTGTTGCACTGCCATAGTGCAAGGTCTCTCCTTGTCATCTCAAAGTCTGTAGGCATCTTGCTCGTCACTTTAGCAAAAAACTGAACCGCCAGAGAACGCATAGGATGGGGGGCTGATTCGTCGATGCTTTGTGAAGATTCGAGACCACAAACTTGTGTGAAATGATCAATAGCTTGCTGTAGTTTCAGGCCTTTAACTGGCACTTCTGAGTTGCATAGAATGTTACCTTGTAAGTGTTGAGTCTGCAAGCAGGACGCAAGGTAGCTGTACTGCACCGTATCTGCCATGCTGTAGATTCCTAAACCTCCCTCTCTAATAGGTAAGGTGGCTAGGCGATGCTGTAGTGGTCCGTATCCAGGCCCTTCACCAGTAATCAATTGTCGCAGGTAAGTGTTGAGGTGATTGTCGTAGACTATCTGAGCAGCCTGTACATAGGTTGGTGCAGTTGTCCGCATGGAAAAGTACAGCCTTGACACTCCAGTGCAATTGCGTAGGAGCAGTAACTCGCATTGGGGATCATCCAAGGTATGTACAGCATTCATAAGTTGGATAGTTTTCTGAACCCTGTTAAGTACTAAACTGCTGCAGAATTCATAATCCAAACTGACTGGTCCCCCTAGTAGTTTGACACCATGTTCAGGCCTTCCAATGTCAACTGGGAATATCCCTGGTTGTGTTCTCCTCACATCTGCAGCAGGCCAGAAGACTTCAGTTTTCTGCACATTGAGGTGTAAACCTCTAATTTTCCCTTGCTCCTGGATGATGCTGAAAGCTTTGGATACCATGAGTGTATCACCGATTAGGGTGCCGTCGTCCAATTACCAGGCATGTAGTTGCAGGCTACACTCCTTGGAGATATGCAGTACTAGAGGATGTAAGGTTAAAGCAAAGAGTAGTGGCCCTAAAGGGTCACCTTGCTGGACTCCTTGCGAAGATGCTATTATGAACACGCATTTTTTTATTATTATTATTATTATTACTATTTTTTGATTGAAAATCAAGAGTACACAAAACATACACAACACCTTAAATGGACATCAATAACCACATAGAGCCTTTGTCTAGGAGTCCCTATGTATCATACTAATAACAACTAGTTTTGCGTAGGATCAATGAATCCCATCCACGTATACCAATAATTCGACTACAAAACTCAGGTATTTCTTCATTACTTGGCCGACTACGTATGAATATTTATAAACAAGTCTCTCGTATTGTTTTAAATGATTACATGTGACTAGTAGGCCATAAGAGACACTCATATACATCACCACACTAAACGGAAATATAAACATACCGCATTTATACTCTTGAATCATGAGATCGAGTTTATAAGCTAGATGACTAATTTATATTACTACTACCACATGTATGAGACAATTCACATTTATAAACAAATTGCTCACTGGCCATCACTTAATTAACAGGTGATTCGTATTCAACCAAGTCGGACCTTACTTCATTCTTTTAAACATCAATACTATACCTGAGAAATATAAATAAAGTTTATATACTTAAATTCGCAAAGTTGAGGCAAATTCACAATCAATATATTAAGAAATGATTAATCACAATAAGTCACCAAAACACATCCAGCCACAAATCCATTGCTAAAACTACGATCTTATCAACATTTATGGTTTGAGGCATAGTTGGTGGAATCACTAATATATCATCAGTAAGACTCAAAGTAGACACTGCAACCACCAGGTGTTCATATGACGAGAAGTCCATGTACCTCAAATGCAAGAGGGGTGAATTCTACGACCTCCTATGAATATCGAGGAACACTTCCAAACACCATTTTGAAATGATTTATCTAAAGACTCTTTAGAGAGTCATACCACTACCATGTTTAAGAATGTACAACAAGAGAGTAGTGAGTAATAAAGTTCTCACATAATAATCTACAATATACATAACCTGATATTGCATTTTTTTTCCTTACTTAGAATTTAATTTCACGCATCCGAAAGAAAGTTATGCATGCTAGAACCGTATTACTGACCGTACTCGGGGTTTTAGAACATGTAATGCACTTAACATTAGATGTATTTGTCATCACTTAAAATCCAAGTTATATTATATAGCTAGAAAGAATGATATAAAATTAACTAGACCTGTTTACGTATAATTATCAGTATTAAAAATGCCTACACTAACGATGCGTGTACAAGTATTCGCCAGACCACTTATCTAGTAGCCTACAACTTTTATACTAAAAGGACCAATGGTATGCCATAATCTTCATCTAAGAACACACGTGCATAAACACAAGGTATAAGTATGAAACACAACTAAGTTCATCGACTATGTCATCACACACTTTATACAAATTTCTTAATAAGACCCACATTCACATTAATGTAAAAATTACGCAGACATCACCCACAATAAATACAACTATCTATCGTGATAATAATCCTAGGTAAAAGTGGGGCATAATTGACATCAACACATAGCCATAACTCAATCATTCAAGACTTACCAACCCTCTCTTATCTACAAACTAAACTAGAGTACATATCTATAACAATTGCAAGTGAAGACCCTCTTACTAAAAGTTGGTCTACAAAGTCCTTAACAATATCGTTTTCATTTGATGTTATATCTTATAAATAGCTCTAATCACATTGAAGTTCAAAACAATAAAATTCCCCTACCTACCTACTTACATGAAAGTAGGTGAAGGGCGTCTCAGAGTGTAACTCGAACTACTCAGGAACTTGGGAATGTGATGGTCTACAACCTTATTAATTAGGCAAACAATTTAAACAAACACTTTGGTTTCAAAGTAGTATCATCACAAAAGAATAAACGAATCTAATCACTTATTATCACATTCAACTACCATAATAGACCAGGAACAATAAGATTGAATCAGACAGAACTATGTTATCAAACAAAATCATATTTAATGATAAGTTCCTCGCAATCAAAATATTAAAAATTGTCTAACACACAATGATACGACCATCAACCATATATTTATAACTAACTAAATTATTGAATCGAATATAAGTTTTTAACAATACTTA
>JAJJMA010240182.1:1677-25656 GCA_023529015.1 Papaver nudicaule
CCACTCCACTCATTGCCAATTGGTTTTGAGTTGGAAGCCCATCTAAAACTTGATTGGCATACCATCATTATTCAGGGCCTCAGCAGCTGCTTCAATGTCATCTTCAGCAAATTTGGCACATGGTATCTGACCGGGAAAACGATTCTAAGTTCCTTTAAGAAGGCCACCTCGCTTGTTGTCCAATCACCAGCATATTTTTCCCCTCTGGAGGAGGTCGTTTTAAGAAGAACCGTAAGTGTCTGATAATCTGTGCACATTTGCTGTTTGCACATAGGGAAAACCGCTGTCGATACAGAGTGTAGCTGCCATTGCTGTCTTACCACTTCCACTTGGGCCTTCCAAGAGGCATGTTACCGGTGGACTTCCTCTGCTGCTCACTTTAACCAGTTCCACCAATTGCATAGCTCTCTGATAGATGCGTTTATGTCGGTCGCCGCAGTCCACCACTCCGTTAAGCCTGCACCGCTCGAGGTTGTCAGTGGACATTGTTCAAAGCCTCCACACCATCTATCTTTGTAAGGGGCTGGTTCACAATGCTATCACGAACTCCAGTGCCTCTCGACTTGCAGATAGCATCAATCTCGTGAATATGACAACGTGCAGCTCACTATTTTATCCCCTACAGTCCTCTGGTCATTCTCAGCATCGCAAATAAATCCCTTACGTTTTTCTCCACCACAAATTTGGTCAACACTTCAGGGCCGTTCACAATATTGGGTTCCTTTCCATTTAGCATTTGACCTATTTGGCGAGCCATAAGAGTCTTTCCAGTACCAGGAGGACCATGAAGCAGCATTCCCCTTGACATGCTTATAATACCAAGCTTATTGGTCACATGGGGAGGATAAACACGGTGCGTCCAAAAGATATCAGCAAATTCTGCACTTAGCTAGACCACCAAAGACTGTTTTTGGAAGTCGAGTCTATTTTGGGATACATGGTTATCTAGTTTTAGAGTTTGATTAGGATTTGCTTAGAGTTTCAAGTTTCTTTGTTTAGAGTTTGAGTATTGTTATTAGGAAACACAGTATTGCTTGGGTTTCAAGTTTGTTTGCCCTATAAATAGGGCTGTTGAGCCATGAGAACAATTACATCAATCGAAGAAGCGTCTTTCAGTTTAAGCTCTTTGTTATCAGATTTTCTACTAAAACTAATCACCAAATCTAGCTAGCTGGTTAATTACTTGATCAATCAACAATGGCATCCATGACTAGAATTTTGATTCTAAGCATGGCCATGGTATTTGTGTGTTCGCTCTTGCTGGAAACAACTTCGGCAACTAAGTATATTGATTTCGGTGCAATGAGCAAAAATCATGTGGCCCCTTGCAGGGGAAAAGATTGTGCACAGAGAAAAAGACCAAACCCGGCTGGTAGCTACACCAGAGGGTGCCATAAATCTCAGAGATGCAGAATAGACGAAGAGCCAGATGCAGTGCCAAATGAGGTGTCCGATGATGAAGTGCCAAAAGAACCCAAAGATGAGCTTTGAGCTCAAAAAGTGCAACTGCGGAGCAATGGATTGGTCAAATGATTTTAGTAATCAATTCTTTTTTTTTGTTTTGTTTTGAAAAATGTTTTTAATCAAATTCGATCAACTTTCTTTGTATGATTAAGAGAATAAGTAAGCAATCTCCTTTATTTTCTTCATGAAAGAACAAAAATCGTCCATCCAGACTACCCATATCAGACTCCATTAAGAAAAGCGAAATGCACTAATCTTTGTTAGCTGAAATTCATCATCGTTTAACTTCAAATTTTAACCAACCCAAGTAACAAAAGATGGTAACAAAAAAAATTTTTAACCAACCCAAGTAACAAAAGATGGTAACAAAAAAAAAGGTTCTACCGAGAATTGAACTCGGGTTACCAGATTCAAAGTTTGATGTCCTAAACGCTACACCGATAGAACCTCGGCTTGTTTGAATAAGTGTTTCTGTTCTGAATAAGCGGTTTAGCGCCTCTTTGACACATTATGGAGACATGGTTGTTAGGCAAGTTTGACATGATCATGGCATATGTTAAGGTGTGTCCGCGCAACATAGGTTTGTGTACTTTGTGATTTTGATATCTCTTTTAGAGAAATTCGATTTACAACTTGGTTTCAACTTGCATGAAAACAGAATTAGTATCATACGTTCTACATGGAAGGATCAAAATGCACTTCTAAGATGATTAGAAGCCATTATAAATAGCTCTCCACAAACATTTTCTTGTTCGGTGGAATGACACAAATACTCTTACTTGAGCACACTTAACTTACTGTGAGATTTTGGTGGAAATTGAAAATTTAATGATTATAAAAAAAGATAGTTGGAACATGCTTAGTAGCTTAAGCTTTACGGAGACAAGTATACCTGACTGGAGACCGATGATCTTTAAAAGTTTTGTTTAACAAAAGAATAGGGTGACAATGTAAAAAAAATTGAAGTAAATTCAACAATTTTTAGATTATAGGGGGTATAATGTGTTTGTGTTTTTACATTAATGAATTGACGGTGACGTACATTATGTTTTTCATTTTTGTTTATAAAGGTAGATGAATTACCAAATTAATCTAGCTAGCTGGTTAATTACTTGATCAACGTACAATGACATCCATGACTAGAATTTTGATTCTAAGCATGACCATAGTATTTGTGTGTTCGCTCTTGTTGGAAACAACTTCGGCTACTAAGTTTATTGATTTCGGTGCTATGAGCAAAAATGCTGCGGCCCCTTGCAGGGGAAAAGATTGTGCCGAGAGGAAAAAACCACACCCAGCTGGTAGCTACACCAGAGGGTGCCATAAATCTCAGAGATGCAGAATAGACGACGAGCCAGATGCAGTGCCAAATGAGGTGTCCGATGATGAAGTGCCAAATGAACCAAAAGATGAACTTTGAGCTCGGAAATGCTGCAACTGCGGAACAATGGATTGGTCAAATGTTTTTTATCTTTTTTTTTTTTTTGAAAATTGTTTTTAATCAAATTCGATAACTTATTTTGTATAATTAAGAATAAGTAAGCAATTTCCTTCATGCCATTTTTTTTGTTACGTGCATGAAATACTGCAATCTAAAATTGAATAAGAATTCTTTTGCCTTAAGCAACATCGCCCTTCCAATTTAGTGGTTTAATCCTCTACATCGCTTATGTCAGTATGAATAGGCTCACTAACCACAGACGGAAGATGCCAGTATGGTTCGATTATCAATTTCTTTGCTCGGAATGGCCTCCCATGCCTAGGTATTAGATAGGAGTAACATGTTGGTGTAGCTTTATTCGATAAACGGATAAAGCATGAAGAGTAAAAAATAGTATTGGTACCTTTGAACAGTAAAGTAAAGAAGAAAGAAAAAAACTCAAAACAAAAAAAAAAAGGTTCTACCGAGAATTGAACTCGGGATTCCATCAAAAAAAAAAAAAAAAAAAAAAAAAAAAATTGAACTCGGGTTACCAGATTCAAAGTCTGATGTCCTAACCGCTAGACCATAGAACCTCTGTAAGTGTATCCAAATGTCTTTTTTTATTAAACATAACAGGTCTAGGCATTTAGAAATTCAATTTAACTTCCACGGAAACAAATCGAATTAGGATCATACTTTCTCCATGGTAGGACCAAAATGCATTTCGCAAAATGAAAAAAGTTTAGTCAAACGTGATTTAGATAGATTTCTAGAGAATTTCCAATTTCATTGTTATTCAATAATGATTTTAAGAGAGTCTCCTAAAATCTCTTGTTATTGGATAGAGATTTTTTTGAAGTCATTTAAATTCTCTAGAAATCCATGTTATTGAATTGAAACTCTTTGGGAGTCACTCAAACACCTTTGTTATTGGATTTAGACTTCGAAATCATTGATTTTTTGGTTTTAGAGATTTTGAGAGACTTTTTTGGAAAAATATGCATGGTTGAAATCTCTCCTACATAGGTGAGATTTTGGAAGACTTGCATTTTATGTTTGTGGAGATGAAAAAAAATAATTGTGATTTCATGATTTGGCATGATTATACTCATGGTGGCACGAGAAAGGTAAGAGAATATTTTTAAGAGTTATTTTGCAAACAAGATAGTGTTAAGAGAATACTTTTTGTTAAGAAATTCGGCTATGCAATATTTGATGCCAATACACACGATTATTAATGCAATATTTGAGTACGATATTCAAGATTTAGTGCACATAGGTTTATTTTTTTGTATACATATAATGCTACACTCTACCTTATATAGGAGTATAAAACTTCCCATAAAAATCTTTCACTAGGAATTTTTAGTTTCTATTCATATGTCGTGGCGCTTTTATTTATTGTGACGTGCAAAAAAATGGTAGATGTTATGAAATTTTGATTAGTTATCATCCATTTTTTTTGTCTTTATAAATCTCAAAGACTCTCTAAAATTCACTTGAATAGTAACTATAAATCACTAAAATACTCTCAGGAAGTCACTTGAAATCTCTCAGAGAGTTGTTAAAAATCTCTAGATTTCTAGAGAATCTCTGGAAGTCACTGAAATAAGAACTCCCTGAAAATCTATCTAATTCACGTTTGACTACCACCCTGTAAAGCGAATCACACATTGAAACTGACTTAAAAGCGCTTACAAATAGCTCTCCAGAAACTTTTCCTTTTCAGTGGAATGGCGATACTCTCATTTAAGCCCGGTTAACTCACTGTGAGATTTAGGTGGAAACTGAAAACATAACTATTAATTAGAGAACTGGATAACGGTTGTTTGCTTAAGCCCGATGGAGAACATACAATTATGATTCACGCTGGGTGATAATGACAATCTTGCTTAAGAAGAAAAGATATTGACAATTGTCTTAATCGACTACGGATTTTATCCCAGAATTGACATGCATTATGCAACACTGCAAGGGTAGATGTACTATCATGTCTGGTCTTACTGGAAAAAAAAAGAAAAAAATCTGAATAATGAAACAAAATTTTGAACTACTTGTCTTAATTTCTAGACATCGTATTGCACGGTTTCAAAAGAGACTCATATCGAATCGACATACAAAGAGTAATGAGCAAGGAAATAGAAAAATCGAACCCCAATAATCCAGTTGGTTTCATTGCCTCTGCCTCGTATATGTAAGGTTAGCATGGCAATTTACAGATGTTGGAACCAAAAAGAAAAAAAATAGAAGGAAAAAAAAATCTCATGTTCTAAACGTTAGACCATAGAACTCTGCTTGTTTGATCGTAGATGCCCCTTTTGCTATACTTATCTAAAGGGAGTTAGCAGTTGTCCACAAAAATATCAAAAACTATGTCTCCATAGAGAGCCTCTGTGATACACTATGAGACGTAGTTATTAGGTGTGTCCGGCATCCTTTTAAGTGTGTCCGTGCAACCTAGGTTTGTGTGCTTTGTGAATTTGATATCTCATTGGTTTGGACGTCCATGAAAACATGATTAGCATCATACTTTCTCCATGGTAGGACCAAAATGCATTCTGCAAAAGATGAAGCAAATCACACATTGAGCCGACTTGGAAGCACTTATAAATAGCTCTCCAAAAACATTTTCTTTTTCGGTGGAACGAGAATACTCTCATTTGAGCCAACTAAACCCAGTATGAGATTTTGGTAGAAACTGATATCACATAGTCACTATAAGAGAAGAATCGGAAACGAATTGTTTCCTCAAACTCGAAGGCAATAAATCTTTTCTAATTCAAGTTGGATGATCGTGAACAGTCTTGTTGAATAAAAGATGAAACTCTTGCCAAAGATACTCCTTCTCGGTAATGATAATGATAGATTTATTTTCTGAAAGCTTACATTTCTAGACATCGTATTGCACAGTTTCTAAAGAGACGCATATTCACGTACAAATAGTAACAAAATAATAAAAACGTTTCTACGGTAGAAATGAATTCTGATTAATGTCATGTCCTAACCGCTAAATCATAGAACCATGGCGTGACATAAATAAATCAAATGTCGTTCAAACTACAACATCTAAGTGGAGCAACCGTCTCCAACACACCATGAGACAAAGTTATTAGGCCTGTCAGACACCGTCGCGACATTTTTTTAGGCGTGTTCATGTAAGCTAGTTTTGGGTGCGACATATTTTGATATCCCATTCGATTTAAAACTTGGAGTTAACTTCCGTGAAAAAAAATTGGCATCACACTTTCTCCAATGGCAGGACAAAAATGCATACTCCAAAAAAGAAAAAAAAGAAAAAAAAATGAAGCAAATCACGCATTGTAGCCGACTTAGAGGCGCTTATAAATAGTTCTCTACAAACCTTTTCTTTTTCAGTGGAATGACAAAATACATTTATTTCAGCATACTTAACTCACATTGAGATTTTGGTGGAAATTGAAGAACTATGTCAGTTCAATTCTCGCTTGACATCTAAAATGTTAGAAGTAGCTCGACCATATATGTAGATTTTGGTGGAAATTCACTACTTATATGTAGTGATCGAACTAGTTAACCTGATGTCATGTCCTAACCGCTAGATAATATGTCAGCTCTTTGCTCTGAGAAGTTGTCTTTCCAGAATTCATTACCAACAAGGGCCATGAATGCACAGAGGAATGAACCTGGCAACAAACATTTGCGTTTTATGCAATGCTAATGAAGAAACTGGTGATCACTTAATGCTTCATTGTAACTACAGTCATAAGGTTTGGATGTATTTCATCAAAGCTTTTAGAATTGCTTGGGTTAATCCTAGTGAAACTCAGCACTGTTTTGAGCAATGGAACACCAGTGTATTAAGAGGAAGAAGCAAAGCAGTAGCAGATATATTACAGTACGCCATTCTGTGGAACTTGTGGCGTGAAAGGAATAATAGAGTATACGGTACCAGACCGAAAACTGAAGATGAACTGGTGGTTTTGGTGAAACAAACTATCTTGCTCTGGTGTTGTAACAAGGATACGTTTAGAACGATAGCAGCTACTCAAGTTATTCATAACTGGGAAGAGATTTTGAACATGTAACTCTCCCTTAGAACTGGATTGTAATCAGCTTTTCTCTTTTAATATAAACTTTTTCCTTTCGAAAAAAAAAAGTTGTCATCAAGAACTATGCCTTTTGTATCGAGACACACACTAGGGGGACATGGTTAGTAGGCGTATCCCACACAATTGTGGCATATTCTTAGTAGTCCATGTGCAACCTAGGCTTGTGCACTTTGTGATTTTTATATCTCATTTGGAGAAGTCTAATTTAAAACTGGGTTTCAACTTCAATGAAAGCAGAATTAGCATCATACTTTCTATATGGTACGTAGTACCAAAATGCTTTCTCCAAAATGAAAAAAAAAATGAAGCAGAATCACACTTTTAAGCCGACTTAGAAGCCCTTATAAACAGCTCTCGACAAACATTTTCTTTTTCCGTGGAATGACACAATTACTTTTATTTGAGCATACTTAACTCACTAAGAGATTTTGGTGGAAATTGAAAATTTAATCACTATACGAAAAGAGTTAGAATATTCGTATTAGCTAAAGCCCGATAGAGAACAAACTATCCCCATTGGAGCTTGATGATTATCAAAAGTGCAATCAAATAAAAGAAAATATTGATGCTTGTTGTATTAGACTTTTAATTCAACCTGATAGTAGATTATCAGGTATGTTGTCTTTGTGTTTTGCATTAATAAATTGACGGTGGCATGCATTATGTTTTCTCAGCATAATAAGGTAGATGTATTATTTTGATTTTTGTGCTTCCAATTAATTTTACTTCCGCTGAGGGAAAAATAAAATGGTAGATGTATTATATCGTCTGAAGAGACGCATTTTAAGAGTCTGATGTCCTAACCGCAAGACCAATTGAAGTATTGAACCATGCCTATGTCTGCATATGGGTCGCTGGCTGACAGCACCAGAAACTGACCAAGTGGCTTGTACTAGGCTTCACCTTTGCATTGAGGCTACATTTGCATTGCATTAAGTCCACTAACTCACGGGTAAGGTGACCCATAGGCGATAAACTTAGGACCCAAACTCTTAAGACGTATCAAAATTTACGTCCAGAGACTAAAATTGCTACCAAGTAAAAAATTAAAATTGCTGTAATGTAAGTGTTACCACTAGCCTCTCACGGATGCCACAGAGGAAAGAAGTGTTCTTTATACCCAGACTCTGGCATCATCATTCATGCGATGCAATGATGATACTTCTATAGTTCCATACTACAGGTGTTTGTGATTATGCTAACAACCTGTGAATTTCTTCATTCGGCACCCATCAGACCCAATAAAATATCGGGTGGTTAAAAACCGACGTGAACAATTAGCGCATTACTAGCTAGTACAAGGTCTTTGTAAGAATTCTCGTCAAAAGTCGCTACAATGGTAGAGGTAAGAAGCACCATCTCCCCTCACCCCCGTAATCACTTGGAGGCCTGTTACGAGCAGCCTCATTAACCTGACCTATATGGGTACGTAACGATCTCGTTTCGAGTGGTTGTGATCACAATATCTCAGAGAAGTAACCATAGAATGGCGACATCTGCATCTCATTTTGACTCAAATTTTGATTGTTATTGTTGACTTACACTTCATTTGGGCCTTGGAATTTGGGTCAGATTTTGGTAGCCATGATCCCCTCATACACCTGCATGCATCAGGTCTGTCCATCCACGATAAATTTGTGAGCGCAAAAACCTATTTGCTTAGATCAAGTGCTCACAATCAATATCGCAGCATACATGCGAGTGCGACACAACAATGATATCCTAAGATATAACCTTGAAGAAAACCATTACCCGTGATCATATAATTCATGATACCAATAATAGTTAACATATATACTCATACAAAATGCAAGTGTAAGGTAGATCCCGTACGGGATGAATGATAACGTGATTAACATGCTTTTCTGGAAATAATGAGTAGGGATGCAAATATAGTTGGAAATAATGCTAATACATGCATAAGATCATAATTTGTACGTGCTAGACTTGACATATCTTAATCTTAGTAAAAGGACTTCTCCTCTCATGAATGAGATTCATTGAAGATCAAGAAGTTATATTTGAATGGTTAATCGAACTTACAATGGGGTGTTTCTAGTTTCTCTATGTTTATAAGTTAAGATTGGATCTATGATAAAACCCTCTCTCCTCACTTCTCTCCAATTTTTGTCGACCCCCTCTTCATTCAGAGGAGGTCTATATTTATAGAATTAGCTTTACATTTACTGTTCACAGATTAACCCGCACGGTTATGTACCATGCGAGTGTACGGGCTTGCGCGTTTGTGTCATTCCCGCACGGGTTGTAAGGTTTGCGTGTTTTTGTCAAGGAAATGCTTGGCTGAGGTTGCGCCACGTCGCGGCCGTACATAAGTCTGTTGCATGTATTGCAACTGCCACGTCTCAACTGCTCCTCTGCATGACTGCCACGTTTCAACTGCCTTTTCTGCATGACCGCCACGTGCATACATCATCTTAACCGTTGATTTTGAATTGGCTCGAGATCTGACAAGGTATCATAGGTCTTCCCACGGTGCTCCTCGGTGCATCGTATTAAATTACTCCCTTCTTCAGATCTTGCCACGTGTAGCGTGCTAAATGTGCTATTACAAAATTATCAAATACAGTATCAAGCATAATCCCTGATCTCTTTAAATACGAAACAATTTGAAAACTAGTATAAGCTTAACTAGTTAAAGTTGAAAACTGTTGAAGGTTAAACCAAGACTGTTTTTTGGAAGTCGAGGCTATTTTGGGATACATGGTTATCTAGTTTTGGATTTGCTCAAGTTTCTTTGTTTAGAGTTCTATTGTTCTGGTACATTCTAGAAGAGTTCTATGTTTAGAGTTTGAGTATTATTATTAGGAAACACAGTATTGCTTGGTTTTCAAGTTTGTTTACCCTATAAATAGGTTGTTGAGCCATGAGAACAATTACATCACTTGAATAAGCGTCTTTCAGTTCTCTCTTTGAAGTCTTTGTTATCAGATTTTCTACAAAAACTAATTACCAAATTAATCTAGCTAGCTGGTTAATTACTTGATCAACGTAGAATGGCATCCATGACTAGAATTTTGATTCTAAGCATGGCCATAGCATTTGTGTGTTCGCTCTTGTTGGAAACAACTTCGGCTACTAAGTATATTGATTTCGGTGTTATGAGCAAAATAATAACAGTTAAGGATCTTATCATCTACACCGTTGGCTCAGTATCTTTTCTACGCCTCAGATCGATCCGTGTGGAGATCCGTCTACTGTTTTCCTATTGGTCCAGGCTGTCTTTAACAGCCTGGCTGTCTGTACGGCCGTTATTTCACTGGTATTTAACCAGGTGTCTGTTTTGTCAGTTGATTAGTTTTTAGTTTTATCTTTTCTTATTTTCCAGCTCTCTGAGCTCTGTCTGTAACACATTATCCATTAATGGATTTCTTCTTTTCAATCATCGAACACTGTTATGTAAAACAGTAGTTCTAGTATGGTATCAGACTAGGAAATCTTTGTTTCCTAGGTTCGATCTTCATTTCCGCTGTTATTTTTCATTTCAATTTAGCAAATCTTGATTTTCTTGATCTGTTTCTTTTCAGATCTGTTTACTTCTCTGATTCTTTGCTTTTATGATTCACGAATTTTCTTCTTCAATGTCTGATTTCGAGAATCCAACTGCGAATCTCTTCTCTGCTCTTTCATCCCAACAGCTCAACAATCTAGTACATCTTAAACTCACAGAAGATAATTTCATCACTTGGAAGAACATTTTGGATCCTGTTATTCAGAGATATCGGCTGATTAGATACTTAGATGGATCTTATGCGTGTCCTGCTCAATTTACTACTGCTAGGAACCAGAATGGTGGTGTTGTTAATCCTCTGTACAATCAATGGAGAGATGAGGATGCAACAATTCGTATGTGGCTTCATGGTATTATCTCTGATGCTGTTCTTCCCTACTTCTCCAGAGCAACAACGGCACATCAATTATGGTCTAGTATTGAAGAAAGGTTTGGCAGCTCATCTGATACTCATGCTTTACATTTGAGATCTAAACTAATGGCTTTAACTCAAGGTGATATGACTATTTCTGCTTTACTCAAGGAGATTAAACTTTTACCAGATCAATTAGCTTCTTGTGGAGATTTTGTCACAGATAGGGAACTTGTTGCTCTTACTCTTAGAGCTCTCAATTCTGATTTTATCCCTTTTGTTACTACTATGAGGCACAAAACTCCTAGAGTGACATTTATTGAACTTCACAATAGCCTTTTAAGTGAGGATGTTGCTGTTACTGAGAGGAATAAGAGTTTTATTTCTGATTCAACATCTAGAGCCTTTGCTGCTAAGACCTCTAACTCTTCTGGATCTGGAAGAGGTTATACACCTAGACCTATGTCACATGCTAGAGGTGGTAGATCAAGTGGTTTTCAATTTGTAAGAGGCATGAATCCACATTATAATTCTGCTAGAGCACCAGGGTTACAGTATACTCCACCACCACCACCAACTTCAGTCAGACCACCTGCTTTTCATATCCAAGTGCAGCTGAGTCAGTACCATGTCAGATCTGTGGTAGAATTGGACATGGAGCTTTAGCTTGTAGTAACAGATTGAATATGGCATATCAGAATGTTCACACACCAAAACATTTGGCTGCAATGATGGCTGCAGCAAACATATTTGGTTCTAATCCCTGGTATGCAGACTCTGGAGCCAATAATCACATTACTGCAGATGAGAATGAACTTGAGTTTTCTTCCTCTTATGAAGGTAATGAGGAAATACAAGCTGCTAATGGTGAAGGTATGCTTATTTCTCACACAGGTTGCACTGTTAAAACTTCTCCTATGTGCAATTTTCTACTAAACAATGTGTTATTAGTTCCTAAGGCATCTCAAAACTTATTGTCTGTTCACAAGTTCACTACTGATAATAATTGCTCAATTACATTTGATGGTGATGGTTACTCTGTGAAGGATATATCAACTGGGAAGATTCTTTTGGAAGGCCAACAGCTTAATGGTTTATATCCAATTCAGTTTGATCACTTCAGTAAAGCTGGTTCTCTGCAACATTCAGTTTCATCATCTTCATCTAATAAAGCTCTTTCTTCAATAAGTACTCTGACTGCTGAAGTTCTACATAAAAGGCTTGCTCATCCTAGCTTTCAAACTATGAAGATTATCTGTAGCTTGATGTCTCTCTCAAATATAATGAAGACACCAATATTTTGTCATGACTGTCAGTTAGGAAGGAGTCACAAGTTACCTTTTTCATCTTCTGCACACAAGAGTACAAGACCCCTAGAACTTCTACATTTTGATTTGTGGGGTCCTTGTCCTGTAAAATCTTTGTCTGGTTACAGATATTATGTCAATATAATTGATGATTTTACTAAATTTTGTTGGCTGTATCCATTACATGAGAAGTCAGACTTCAAAAGTGTTTTCTACAAGTTCAAAGTTCAAGTGGAAAAACAGTTTGGATGTCCTATATTAGTAGTCAGAACTGATGGTGGAGGTGAGTTTTTGCACAAAGAACTTACAAGCTTTCTGTCTAACTGTGGCATTATTCATGAGATATCATGTCCTCACACTCCTGAGCAAAATGGAGTTGCTGAATCCAAGCACAGGCATTTGATTGACATCTGCAGAACTTTTCTCATTCAATCTGGTTTATCAACTTCTTACTGGGTTGATGCTATCACTGCTGCTAACTACACCATCAACAGGCTTCCAACAAGGTCAATTGGTAATATTTCTCCCTTTGAGGCTTTGTTCAAAAAGAAACCTGCTTATGATTCTTTAAGAGTTTTTGGCTGCTTGTGCTTTCCTTGGATTAGACCATATACTTCTCAAAAGTTACAACCTAGAAGTACCAAGTGTGTCTTTATTGGCTATAGTGCTCAGCATAAAGGATATAGGTGTCTTGAGCTATCTACAGGAAAGATTTTTATATCCAGACATGTAGTCTTTCAAGAGACTGAATTTCCTCTCAAGTCCAACACTACAACTGCAGGTATTCTGTCTACATCAACTACAGCTGAAATTACTCATTGTTTGGACAAATTTTCTACATCCAAAGCTCCTACTCTGTCATCTTCTACAAGTACAACTCAAGTTGAATTATCTCCTGCTGTTTTACCTGAAGTCATTGACAATTCTTCTATACCAATTCCTCAAGTTGTTCATAATGCTCATGAGATGACTACAAGAGGCAAAAGGGGCATCTTTAAGCCAAAAGTTTATTCCACTAAATATTCATTATCTGCTCAATTGACTGCTTCAATTGATGATCCTGTTCCAACTTGTTTCAGTCAAGCTTGGAAAATTCCAAAATGGAGGACTTCTCTAATTGCAGAATACACAGCTTTGGAGGCAGCTAATACATTTACTAGAGTTCCATTCACAGGACAGAACCTAGTTGGATGTAAGTGGGTGTTCAAGAAGAAGGAAAATTCAGATGGCACTACAGACAAGAACAAATCTAGGCTGGTTGCTAAAGGCTTTCACCAGAGAGAAGGAGAAGACTTCAATGAGACATTTAGTCCAGTAGCAAAGCCAACTACAATCAGGGTAATTCTTTCTCTTGCTGTTAACTTTAATTGGCAAATCAAACAGTTGGATGTAAGCAATGCTTTTATCCATGGAGATTTAGCAGAGGAAGTGTACATGACACAACCACCTGGTTTTGTAGATCCAGCTCATCCTGATTGGGTTTGCAGGCTTAATAAGTCACTTTATGGTCTCAAACAGGCACCCAGAGCCTGGTATGAGAAACTGATGAATGTTCTTCTTTCATATGGCTTTAAATCATCAACTGCTGACACCTCTCTGTTTGTTCAGAAATTTGGAACTAGACTCACTATCTGTCTTGTGTATGTTGATGATATCCTGCTTACTGGAAGCTCAAAGGAGTATTGTGATGAACTAGTTACACAACTGCAGACTCATTTTCCAATTAAGGATCTTGGTCCCTTACACTACTTCTTGGGTTTGGAGGTCAAGAGGAGTACAGATTGTTTGTTTTTGTCTCAAACAAAATATGCAGTTGATCTTCTAACTAGGTTTGATATGTTGGGTGCCAAACCATGTTCATCACCAGTACCAGTCAGTTACAAGTTATTGTCTACAGCTGGAACTCCCTTAGTTGATCCTACTCCTTACAGGTCTCTGGTGGGTGCTCTACAATATCTCACTTGGACTAGACCAGAGATTTCCTATGCAGTAAATCAAGTGTGTCAACACATGCAATCTCCAACATCTGAGCATATGGTTGCAGCAAAAAGAATTCTCAGATATGTGAAAGGTACTGTGGATCATGGAATTCTCTTTACAAAAGGTTTGTCTGCAATTCATGGCTTCAGTGATGCTGTTTGGGCTGGAGATCCAGAAACAAGGAGAAGTACTGGTGGGTACTGCATATTTTTTGGTTCCAATCCAGTTTCTTGGTCTAGCAAGAGACAGACTACAGTTGCTAGATCTTCTACTGAGGCTGAGTACAGGGGATTGGCTAACTCTGCAGCTGAAGTTATGTGGCTCTGTAAGTTGCTTATTGACCTTCACATTTTTCTACCTGTTTCTCCTACTTTGAGCTGTGACAATATGAGCACTATTTCATATTCATCCAATCCAGTTCTGCACTCTCGCATGAAGCATTTAGCCATTGATTATAACTTTGTCAAGGAGCTCATACAAGCTAAGAATCTTGTCATCTCTTATGTTGCAACACTTGATCAAGTGGCTGACATCTTCACTAAAGGTCTTGCTGGTCCAAGATTTGCATATTTGAAGAACAAGCTGATGGTTCTGCCGGCAGCCCACATCCGCTTGCGGGGGGCTAATAACAGTTAAGGATCTTATCATCTACACCGTTGGCTCAGTATCTTTTCTACGCCTCAGATCGATCCGTGTGGAGATCCGTCTACTGTTTTCCTATTGGTCCAGGCTGTCTTTAACAGCCTGGCTGTCTGTACGGCCGTTATTTCACTGGTATTTAACCAGGTGTCTGTTTTGTCAGTTGATTAGTTTTTAGTTTTATCTTTTCTTATTTTCCAGCTCTCTGAGCTCTGTCTGTAACACATTATCCATTAATGGATTTCTTCTTTTCAATCATCGAACACTGTTATGTAAAACAGTAGTTCTAGTACAAAAATCTTGTGGCCCCTTGCAGGGGAAAAGATTGTGCAGAGAGAAAAAGACCGAACCCAGCCGGTAGCTACACCAGAGGGTGCCAAAAGTCCCAAAGATGCAGAATAGACAACGAGGCAGATGCAGTGCCAAATGAGGTGTCCGATGATGAAGTGCCAAATGAACCAAAAGATGAACTTTGAGCTCGGAAATGCTGCAACTGCGGGAACAATAGATTGGTCGAATGTTTTTGATCAATTTTTTTTTTTGATTTGAAAATTGTTTTTAATCAAATTCGATCAACTTTCTGTATGATTAAGAATAAGTAAGCAATTTCCTTTCATGCCATTTTTTTTTTGTTACGTGCATGAAGTACTGCAATCTCAAATTGAATAAGATTACTGTTGCCTTAAGCAAATCGCCTTCCAATTTAGTGGTTTAATCCTCAAGAATGTTCAAATCAGCGGTACCATCGCTTCTGTGAGTATGAATATGCTCACTAACCACATACAGAAGATGCCATTATGGCTCGATTATCAATTTCATTGCTCGGAATGGCCTCTCATGCGTAGGTATTCTATTGCCGAGTCATTGAACTCGGGTTACCAGATTCAGAGTCTGATGTCCTAACCGCTAGACCATAGAACCATGCTGCATGTGACAACAAAAACAAAACTGTAGTGTCGAAGTATGTGTCAACCCGAGAGACAAACTTGTTAGGCATGTCTGACACGGTCACGACATATTTTTCTAGGCGTATCCACGCATCCTAGGTTTCAATGCTCTGTGATTTTGATATCATATTCATGTAAATTTGATTTTGGTATTGATTTCCATGAAAACAAAATTAACATCATACTTTCTCCGCGGTAGGATCAAAACGCATTTTGCAAAATGAAAAATACGAGGCAGAGTCACACTTCTAAGTTGACTTAAAGAAGCCCTTATAAATAGCTCACCACAAACATTTTCATTTGTAGTGGAATGACAATACTCTCAATTGAGCCCACTTAACTCACTATGAGATTTTGGTGGAAACTGAAAATATAACCATTATAAGTAGAGAGCAGGAAACTGATTATTTGATTAAGCCCGAAGAAAAATAATATGTTCTACTTAAGTCTGGATGATAGCGGAATGTCCTACCGGAGAAAACAATACAATGATTATCATTTTATTAAATTTTTAATTCCCCTCTTAATAAAAATTTGGTATTAGAAATTCTAAATGTATGAGTTGTTGAAGACATGCATTTTGTAGATATTATCATCTCTAGTTTAAATAAAGAACCCAATTCTTCTATTTTTGAGCTATTCAAGGATAATTAGAGAAACAACCTGACCCAAATATCAGGCAAATTACAAAAATTCACAGCTAATAATTTTAGTCAAAAAAGAAAATGTTGTTAAACCATCTATAGTTCTTGCCCCAAAGCAATTGTGGCTTATTGTCTATTCCGCTTTCCTAGCCAATATTCTAGCACTTGTTCCACAATACCCAAATTATTGCAAAAGGGGTAATAGCCAATATTCCATAATACCAACTTTCTATTATGAGTATTATCGCTTCAATTACCTGGCTGAATTTGGCCCCATTTGGGAGTATTTGGCCCCATGAAAAAATAATTCCGGCGGTTGTTATATAGCAAAATCGGAAAACCCCTTATAAAAGATGACTGTTTTACCCTTTCTCAATTAGTTGCTAATTACATGATTAGAGTCTAAACAAGATTAATTAGTCTTAACTCTCATATCAAAACAAGATTAAAAATTATCAAACATTATCAACCATGAGAATCACCCAAGTTTTTTTAACCAAAATCTTGAATCTGAAAAACGAACAATCGGTCTATATATATGGAAACTTAAGCCGGTTATGCTTGGGTTCTCGAACAATCGGTGCATATTATTATCCAAATAAACCGATTGTTGTTAACCCACCCAGAAATTCAAATAAATCAATCGGTTCATTTATACAAACTATTACACCGAATATAATAACCAAAATCGTCTTATAATAATGGATATAAAGGACGATTATGGGACAAATAGACAAGGAAAACCATATACTTGATCAACCAATAATCGGTTTATATCAGTACAAAAATATAACGATTTAAAAGATCAATTTTTTCTATCGTTAGTTAAAAACAAATTTAGAGAACGATTATGTGCACCAAAGTGAGACAGGAGATTCAGATACTTGAGCATTCTTAATCGGTGTATGTCAACACAATCATCTAACGATTGTTAAAAATGGGTTTTTCATGTTGTCAATAATCGGTTTTGGAAAACGACATTATAGAACGATTGTATACTCTGACAATTTTTGGAGTAAAATTGCCAGACAATCGTTCGATGTATACACCAATGTAAACCGATTCTGCCACAAAAACTGACAAAAATCTAAGTACACAAACCACATTCATTCACATAAAGTAGCAACCAAAGTTAAAATCCTACACAACCATACCAAGGAAGTTTAAAGTCGACACAACCAAAGTTAAAACTACATAACGAAAGAGTTTTAATTCAACATAACCAAAGTTAAACAAGTGTTTTCAAACTATTATGAGTTTAACCACGACCACGACCTCTTCCACCACCGCGACCTCCACGAGCACTGGTACTAGCACCTCGAGTCTTTTTAGCTGGTGGTGCGTCTTGTGTAGCCTCACCACCACCCCGACCTCTTCCACCACCACGACCTCGTTTAGGCCGTGGTTCTTGTGCATCCTCATGTGCAGCGCTTGTTGTGGCTTCATCCCTCCTTGTCTTGCGCTTTGCCCTCTCCGGTGGTGGTTCTTGAGATTGTCCAAAAAGATCTCCTCGTCTTTTATTCTCCAGGTTCAACAATTGGTCTAGAGCTTTCTTCAAGATCCTCTCACTCCTCTTATCTATACCACCTTTCACAAGCACTGTCTCGAACTCGTTGATCATTTTGCCGACTCGAGGTCTCTGTTTTCAATCATACAACATACACTAAGTACATTTATATAATGATTAAAGTTAATAGGACACAAGCGAATACTTACATATACATCGACGGCTTCTTTTGGATCATCAATCAACTTTCTATTATCAGGGCGTATGACATGAGGATGGGAAGTCCTCTTCAACCACTCCATATAAGCAGAGTCGACCCAATCGTTCGGAGAGATAGGAGCATCAAGGGCAACCAAATGCTCAGCTCTGTTGTCCCAATCAGTGGATGAACAAGGAGGTGTGTGCACAATTACAATTGAACCCTCATAGGCCTGACTTTCCTCCCTATCCAAGTCACCCAATCCGAGCGCCTCTTCGATTGGTTCGTATTGTACACCACCACATTGACGAGCCACTCTTGTCGGATTGTAGAAAACATATCCGGTGGGGTGAAACAGAGGTCCAAAGTAACTCTGTATGCGGCTACGAACAGATAGACCTTCTTCCCTCCTTTGAATGTAAGGATCGAAGACAACTTTCTGGACAGGCAAGTTGTCCAATCGAGTCCTGATCTCAATCAACGTTCGATCTTGTCCCGAGGGCTTCCCATTGTATAAGAATTTGGTCCCTAGATAGTGTTCCTCTTTCCAATCTGGGTTGGGCAGCGCCCTTTCGGCAAACTCAGGGAAATGCAGATATATGAACGCCTACAAGTGAAGCATGGGAGTATAAGACTAAGTATACTATAATCTTTGGATAACGACAAATGAAGGTACATGGATTACCTGAAGTAAAGGCATACTGCCCCCAATTTGATCCTTCTTCGCCCTAGAAGCCTTTCTCATCTCATTCAACAAGAATGCAAGACAAGCAGTGCCCCATGAGATCTCATTCAACCTATCCAAGTCAGCCAAAAACTGCACATAGGTGGCATTCACCCGAGAACCAGATGTGTCGGGGAATATGACACTTCCCAAGATGTAGAGAATGTACGCAGTGGCTGTCGCAGTGACCCGCTCGGGAGCCAAATTGCTCTCCTCATGTAGCCGCAGAGTCCCCATGAATTGGTCCCTCAGAGATTTCAATTGGAATGTCTTCGACCTTTGTTTTCCAGACCACATCTCTTCTTTGGTCTTCGCCTTGTTCCAACCCAATTTGGCTTCGGTAAAAGCATAGATAAGATCCCAATGAAGGTCCTTGTCGAAGGCGGAGTCGGTGGGGGCGCCTTCGACGTCCTTGAGGAAGTCCATGTCCTTGGTAAAGCCGATGCTCCTAACTGATTTGCCTTCAATACTTAGACCTGTAATCTCATGAGCATCATCCGGAGTGATGGTCATCTCGCCAAAATGGAAGTGCATAGAATCTGTCTCCGCATAATACCTCTCCATGAAGGCAGAAACAAGTGGTTTGTCATATCCAACTGTGGAAGTACTGGCAATGGCAGGATACAACCCCGAGTTCTTGACGATCTCTACCACTTGAGGGGCTTCACCGCTAGCTAACCACGCCTCCAAAGCTTCAGGATCCTCAGGGCGTTCACCTACCCTTTCCAAGGGCCACATATCCATCTTTCCCGCCTCCGATTGGTGTTTGAGAAGACGTATTGCATTCTCGTGGTCCTACAAAATGTTGATATGTTTTGTTACATGAAATGAAGTTATGTTGGATGAATAAACGAAGGAAAATAGAACTAAATGAGATACTTACGATGGTTCTGTAGACGATATTGGCCCAACTACCTACATAGCCCCATAAGACGTCCATACCATCCAAAGGTGCACCTAGCTCGTCGTCGGGAAACATCTGCTCTTCGGTTGGCATGTAACTCCTCATTTGTTTCTTAGCCTTCTTTTCTTCAGCCCCCTGTTGTTGTGGTTGTTGTGCTGGTTGTTCAGGTTGTTGTGCTGGTTGTTCAGGTTGTTCAGCTGCCTCCACGATAGTCAATTCTTCACCCGCTGGTCGTTGAACAGTTGGCCCTTCTTCTTGTGTCTCTTCACCTTGAACAGTTGGCCCTTCTTCTTGTGTCTCTTCACCTGCATCAGTTGGAGGTTCTTCTTGTGGTTCTTCAACTGTTGTTGCTGTTGAATCAGAGATAGGTTGATCGACATCAAGCTGTCTAGCAGCAATATTTTTACGACTGTTTGCACTCAAAGGTGCACCACCCTCTCGACGGGGAGCCAATCTAACTTGTGTGGCGACAGGATCTGCAACAGGATCCTGTCTCTTCTTCTTGACAACCTCTTTACCCTTAGCCTGTGGTTCCTTTGATTTCATGTTTTCCCTACAACACAAAACAAGAAAGAAATTAACAGTTACACAGACAACAATCGGCTCACATAACATCAAAGATAAACCGATTATAAACCCAAGGAAACAAAATGTTGGACATTTGTGAAAATATAAACCGATTATATATTCGTATTTATATCAATCGGCTTTCTTAAGTGTTTACAAACAACGATTATGGAGTCACAGGAAAATCAAGATTTGTCTACTACATTAATCGGCTCACAAAAACAATAACATAAAACGATTGAGAAAGGAAAAAATAAACGGTGAACATGTTTATGAACATTAAACGATTAATTTCTGCCTCAAACCAGTCGGTGTATTCACATGGAAACAATCAACGATTGAGGCTAAGAAACTTTGGGAGTTTTTTAGCCTGAAATTTTTTGTCAATCGGCGTACATAAGACAATATATATAACGAATAACAACTGCAATCGGCTTACGAAAAACAAAAGATGAAACGATTATGGCATAATTCTTTCGTTGGTTATTCATGCGAAATTGTAACGATTGTGCCCTAGAATTCGAAAAGGCTAATTTCTAAATTTTAGAGGGAAAACTAATCGGTTTATGTTCAATTGAATATAGAACGATGGACAATAATCGGTTTAAAATACTAAAAACATACAACGATTGTTCATCTTCTGCAGCTCCAGAAGATGAACACTTTGAACAATCGGTGGATATCTACACTAACATAGAACGATTCTGGAAAACAGTTGAGAACTGTCGGGTTGAAAATCATCAAATTGGAGTGAAAAATCAACCAAATTTCAAATGCAATACCTCATTCTCGTCGGCAGGGGTTGGTTCTTCTTCTTCCGCTTCTCTTTAAGAGCGTCTAATTCTTCTTCACTCGCTCTCTTCGTAATCGGGTTCGACGAGGAAATTTCGTAAACTTTTTCTATATTGATTCCTGGTTGTTTGAAGTCTCTAGGATTCGGTCTTTTTTCTTCTTTCGTTCCATCGTGTTTTATAGAATTAATCGTAATTTTGTTTTTTTGGAAATCGTCGATTAGTTGACGATGTTTTGGTTTTGAAAAAAAATGAAAATGAAGTAGAAGAAGAAGAGAGAATCGGTTTATGTTTTGGTTGAAATGAAATTTGGATTAAGATTTGGGTTTTAAGTAGAGAAATTACTGTGGGGGCATTTGGGTATTTTTGCCAATTTTTAGTTATCCCATAACCACCTCTAAAGGATTGGTATAAAATTCTATGGGGCCAAATACTCCACTATGGGGCCAGATTAAGCCAGGTTCAATTATTGGTGCAGCTTTTAACAAAATACTCCCGTAGTTGTGAAGAATAATAATCAGGGACACGGACTTACTAAGGCCTAAAGTAGGCTCTAGCCCGTCACTTAGTTTGGTTGGAAAGTTTTAGGCGTCTTTGTGCAACCTAGGTTTGTGTACTTTGTGATTTTGATATCTTTGGAATTCTTCAACCAAAAGTGCCCTCACTTTTTGAAACTTTTCTAAAGTGCCCTTTGTTTGACCGTTTTTTTCATTGTATCAGTTTCCATCCGTTTGAGGTGTTAAGTGTGAGGTGGCACATTGTAAAAGACTGAAATACCCCTCCAATTCAGACCATTGAATCGACTCAATTAAAACACTGAATCGATTCAATTAAAACACTGAACCGACTTAATTAAAACACTGAATCGAATCAGTTAAAACACTGAATCGAATCAAATAGAGATTTTTCATTTCAGATTTTTTCCAACCTAACAGAGATGTTCAACATTGATATTCAAAAATAGAGGAAAATGCAAATAAAAAAGGAAAAACAGAGGAACAAGAAGAAGAAAAATCTCAACTGTATCTTCATTTCTTCTTTAAAAATGGGTTTGAAACTGTCTTCTTCTTTACCTTTGTTTTTGGATATTCAAATGACAAAAGTACCACAGAAGTCTGGGTTAATATTGTGGTTGTGTGTACTTCCAGCAGCTTGAGAGCTTGAGTAGCAGATGCCAGATGGAGTTGCAGGTGCAGATGTTGAAGCCTTGATGAAAATCCTTGGCAGATGTTATGATCCTGATGTTCAGATAGGAACCACAAAATGTTCAGATACAATCCATACCCAGTCGCAGCACAAGACCAGAGCAGCACCAACCTGTAAATCCGTACACAGCTCACCAGATTGTAACAATTCACATTAGACCCTCTGTTGTATCCTGACTTGAGTCCTCGAACCCCTCTCCATACATCCTCAGACTTCAACAACAGCGGCAACCATCAGCAGCAAATTTTGTTTTCTGACAGCAACAACTTCATGCTCTATCCATCACCAAAATCTTCACAATATGAACTTATTTTCTTGTGTAAGTCATCATCCATACCCTGCCCATATCAACTGCATATCCACCAGTATCACTAGTTCAAAACCCATTGCAAATCAGCCATCAAACTCCACACTAGTACTCCATAGCAGCTGCCTTCTTACGGCAGAAACCCACCTCAAATATCACCAATCCGAGCTCTATTTACCTGTAAATTAACAGCCGCAAACCCATTCTGTAAGTCCAACCATTGAACCCCCAAATCACCATGAACTCGACCTTTATCCTCCTGTAACCAACACCATCAAAGACCATAGTATAACAACTGCACACTAATCAGGCATTCAAACAAACAGGTTGTATGCGTTTCTCTGTTGGTGCAGATGTATGATTCTTCTTGAATATCTGAACATTCTTCTCTGCAAATAATTCAACACAACAACACACACACACATATTCAACAATTCACAGTCTTCATGCCAATTCCCGCAACCAGATCCACCAAAGCCAGCCATTCCCTTCTCCCTTTCCGGCCACATTTTAACCCAAAACTGCCGTGAATTCCCTTGCAATTTATCCATCCAATCCTCTAAAAACCCACTGCAAATCTCAACAGAAAACCCCTTTCTAATGTCAGAGATTGAACCTCAAATCATCACAATTTCAGCCATCCACCTGCAGTAAATCAACAGCTTCAAACCCATTGATGTATCAGCTCCAGAATAACCACCACCAGACCTTTGAATATCACGACACAAACCACATCAAACCATCTTCTTACCCTCTTCAAAACCCCAACTTAAAAACCCTAAATCAGTACCATTTTCAAACCCTAGATTAAAGAATCCCCAAAAGAAGAATCAACAGAAACCTGTGTTTAATAGAGTAATTAGAGAAAATCCAAATCTCAAATTGGGTACTGTGAAGATGAGAAGCCCCAAAATTCAAGCTTGAGAATGAAGAAGAAGAAGAAGAAATTGGAACCTGGGTTGGGTTGTGATTTATTGTTGCTGGTGGTGGAGAGGTGGTGGAGTGGTGGTGGTTCTAATATCTAACAGAGAAAAAGAAAAGGAAGAACAGACAGCAGCAGCGGCAAAGAGAGAAGAAGAAGAAGGCTATCGAGAGATTTGAGGGAAGAGAAAAGAGAAGAAGAGAAGAAAAGAGAAGAAGAGAGAAGAAGAGAAGAAGGGTTTATGTGTCATTTTAAGACACGGTTTGACTGGTCAAACAAAAATTGACTAACTTTGGACGGAACTCTATCGGATAGGGCAGTTTAGAAAAGTTTATTTTTTCGGGGGCACTTTTGGTTGACACATTTCAAACAAGGGCACTTTATGAAATATCCCAAAATTTATCTTGTTTCCACAAAAATCTTCAGCTTTTTTATTCTACCTGCATTTAACATCCTCATTTGCAGCTTTCCTAGTACCT
>JAJJMA010240207.1:0-12737 GCA_023529015.1 Papaver nudicaule
CTTTCCGCATTATAACTCTGATTTATAATTAAAGCACCAAGTAGTACGTTATTGCCTAACTGTCGAGATCACTCCAGTTAGAGGTTTGGATATTGATTTTTGAGATCGTCGAAACTTTACCATAAGACTCACGAGCCAAAACGAAAAGTTGGTAGTATTTCGGTACCCCTTCTTTTTCAGATTTTCTTAATGAATTTCCGCAGTTGTATAATAACAGTTTTTGTTCCCTTTGTAATCCTTTTCTTTCGCTTTGATATACTTCTGCTCCTTGTCTTTTGCTTGTAAGTACTTTTTTTTGTTAAAATGAATGTTCTCTCTTTCTATTTTATACCATTTTGCCTGGTGATTTTGTTATCGGTCTCAGAGAAAACCTTGCAAAATGTTGAGCTTACTGGGTTACTTAGAGTGCAACTTCAGGGCTTACTTCGATGTAAGAGGCAATAAACCAAGCTAGTTGGGGCTGCGGATCACCCTTACCAAAGGCTATAAGCTACCTGCTTATCTCAAGCAAAGACTTTGGATATCGAGATCGTAGGTATTCAGCTTGCCTCGATGCCTTAGGTTGGTTACGAAGATAGCTTAGTATCTTCCGAGGGAACGTGTTAGTATTCCGGGAACCCATTTAACCTAGGCGATGCAACTGTGATCCTTTGTCTCGACAATAAGGTAGCACAATGGGGGAGTGTCGGTCAAAGATGGAGCTTAGACATGGTATGTTAATCCCTTTTATCGTCCCTGCGACGCCTCTATTAGGAGGTCCCTATGGTCGCATTGGTAGTCCGTTCACGTGATTCTTAGGTTATACAGCCTAGATTCAATGCACCTACCGGTGTCGGGGTATCTTGTGGGTTGAGTACTGTGTTGTGTAAACCGTGGGGCCATGAAGGTTTATACGCGCATCACCTTGATGCCTACCATTTGAGGGTTATGCCCGTCATTCGAGTACTTTTATGCCCACCACTCGAGGACTTATATGTGCCTGCCACTCGAGATCTTTTTATTAAATGTAAGAAAGAGACAAAAAAAATGTAAACCACTAAAAAGTTTCTTTATTTTATTCCTTTGGATAATACCCTTTCATTTTTCATACAGTACGAAATCTACTCAAGGTGTCGTAGGTTTTTTCCCTCGACGGGAGTGCTCAACCTTTGTCCTTCGAGATTCATCAAGCTAAAAGTGTCGTTCCCTAGTACTTTCTCAATGATGTAGAGTCCTGTCCAATTTGGTCCCTCTTCGGAGATGGTACTTGCAATTATGCGCGAGTTTATCTCGTGCACTGCTTCCTTAGACAACATTGGTTTGCCAATCGCCACTGCGAATTGCTCCCTTCCTTCTCCACAGGTGTTCCTTCCTCCCCTAGTGGCTGCCATGGACGCCATCTGTTTTGGGTTCTTCGTGGCATCCTTTGCTATTTCTGCTTCAATTTCTGCGATGAATTCATTGATGTCGGATTCCTTTATTCTTGGGAGTTTTGCCGAGTTCTCGAAGGTAGATGCCGAGTTCTTGCTGCTGAGCCTCTATTTCATAGCAGGTTCTAGTTTCGGTGGGGTCTCCCAAGATTTCGTGTATCCCCTGTGGGTATAGGGAACCTTATTCTTCGATAAAGCGTGGATGGTACCCCCATTAAACCATGTAACAGGGCCTTCCTACGATGGCTATGTACGGAGAGTCAATATCCACCACACAAAATGTTGTGAGTAGTTCGAGCGCTCCCACATGAATCATCAGCGCTTGTTCGCCCCTTCGGACCGAGGGTTTTCCATTAAATCCAAACACGTTGTAGGCCGATGGTATCAGGGTTGCGTCTTTGCCGGAAAAACGATCGTATGTCCTTTCGAAGAGAATATCAACCGAACTCTCTGGGTCTACCAGGATTCTCGGCTTTTCAAACACCTTGACTAGTAGGGTGATGACTAGTGGGTCATTGTGTGCCCTCCCTCCATTGGGAGTATCTGCTGCAGAGAAGAAGACATGTTATCTTTGATATTCCTCTAAAGGCTAGGCATACTCATGATTTCTTTTCCCTTAAAATCTCTTTTGTGAATTCTATCGGTGATACTACTCCTGAAGCTGTCCTCGTTTATTGCTGCGTAAATTATCAAGTTGCATCGGTAAACCTTGGTGTGTCTCTCCCTATCGTTATGGTGTATGCCTCCGCGTGCTTTTTCTCGTCTGTAGGCTGCATCTCGTTTGGTGGCGGATCCGGCAAGCTTAGCAAATGGTCAAATTTCCCACCTGATATGAAGTGATAGATTTGATCCTGTGTCGTGATGCAATTCTCTGTTGAGTGCCCATAGAATTTATGAAATTGACGGTAATCTTTTGCGTTCCGAGTGTGATGAGGTTGGTTTCCCCTGCTTCTGGGGTAGCGGATCTCTCTTGCCAAATCCGACTGTTCAATGCACTTCAGGGCTGTTTCGATTGATACGCTCAGCTTCGGAAGCTTCCTGTCTAAATTTGGGAAATCCCGACCTTGGTACTCAAAATTTTCGATTTCCTTCGTGTCCCCTTCGTGAGTGGTTTTCTCCGTATCCTCCTTGCATGTTGTTGTATTTCCTGGTGTCGTTGTATCTCCCATCATCAAATTTTCCTTCACTCCCGTATCTTCCCTGGTCGTTTGGCCTTTCTCTCTTTGTGGATTCCCCCATCAGATTAGCGAGCTGATCTCGCTCTCCCAGAGATAGATTGTTGATTTAATGTACCTGTTTTGATACAGCGTCTCTTCCCTGAGCTGCTTTTTCTTTAATTTCTTCCAACACGATCCGTTCTCTTTGGTATTTCCTTAAATCTTGCAAAGTTTCTACATTTTTGGAAAAGAGCTTATCATACAACGGGTGGTCCTTGTCCAATGCATTTAAGTATACTCGCACTTTGTCCCTTTCCGAGGCTCCATTCCCAACTTACACGCATTGAGCTGTCCATCTCTCGGTCAAACTTTTAGTGGATTCCTTGGGTCTGACCCTAATGCTGAAAAGCTTTTCTACTTCAGGCTTTGATGAGTTGTTGTACAAGAAGTTGAGTAAAAAGACCCTCGATAAGTCCCCAAAGGATGAAATCGAGTATGCCGGAAGACTGTCATACCAGGATAGAGCTTCTCCCTTCAAGCTGGAGGGGAAATACTTACAGAGGACCTCGTCCTTGTCTTCCCATGCCAGGAATTGCCTCTGGTACATTTTGACGTGATGAGTCGCATCTCCCGTACCATCAAACACAGAGTTAAAAGTCGGCATTGTGCACTTTACCGGGATGGGTTTGTTGAGGAGTCCAAAACTTAAGAGGGAACAATTAACTTCATTGATTGCTTGTGTTAGCTTCACATTAACTATTGGTTGTACTCGGCTATGGTGAAGTTCTGCTAGCATGGCTTTGACTTCGTCTACTAGTACCTTCTGCAATGCCTCTGCCTCTGCTTGCTTCTTCTCGCGCTTATTTTTGTATGTGTAGTTTGCACTTCCTTCTTTAAATCGAGTGCTCGACTAGACCGGTCGGGTGGTTGCTCCGGCTCCTCGCTTAGTGGTGTTTTTTGATGTTTTAGTATGGCTTTTGGAGGTAGTGTGTAGCTTCGGGTGTGAATTCTCATGTTGGGAGTGTCCCTCGCTGTCTCTCTTGTAATTAGATGTTGATTTCTCGGCTACTTTTTCATTTGCTTCTTGGAGTTGCTGCCTGAGTTTTCTTATCTTCCTCTTCATTCTCACATCCTATATCCTGGACTGCTCTCGCTATCTCCTCCTCGGTTGGCCTGTGTTCTTGAACTGTATTGCTTGGAACCTCTTCGGCCTCTTTCCCCTTCTCTATATCGTGTATCTGCCGTCGAGGGAGTCCGTCTCCGTTAGGTCCCAAGTCCTCCATATGCACTTCATCCTCGTTTTCCCGTTCTCGGTACTGGACTGTGCTCGCTGCTATCTCCGGGGATACTCCTTTACTAGTCGACTGCCTCGTATTCGGTCTCGAAGACCCGGTTCCGTGTCTGGACGAGCCTATTCCCTGCTTCGGGACCTGATTTGATTTTGAAGCCATGATTTATCTCCTGCAAGAAAAAGTGATAAACCCTTGAGGTCCCAGGTGGCTACTTTAGTGTGCTAAGGGTCTGACAAATGCCCTAATAATTGTAACAGAATCTGACATGCGTGATCTCTGGGGGGTCCTGACGTTTTGTCCTTTCGATGAATATCCTAACTTGATTTCTCCTAGGTTTTACTCTCTCAAAGTGGAAAGTTTTGATCGATGGTCTTTGAAAAAAAATGGGGTGTTTTTCGCTACCAGACTATGAAGGTATTATTTCCCATCATACCCTTTGGACCAAAGGTATGGCATCGAACTTCTAACGCATCCCTAAGGTCATAAATGGAAGATTGAGAGGTCGAACCCTTATGCTGGCAGATCTTGTGTTTCTCCTGAAGGTGGAAGATGGGGGAATCTCTTTTTGAAAAATTTACTTTAATCGAAAATTATGTTTTCTTACATAGGTTTCTTACAGATTATAATATATGTCTTATGGATCTTGATTAGATCTTCGGTACCTCAAAGCTTAGATTCCTTGAGGAACGCCAACCTATCATCATGATAATTTACTCGAAATCCCTAAGCACCCCAAAGCTCAAAATCTTTAGGTACTCAAGGTGATGGAGCTTAAAAAACTTTCGAACTCTAATGGATGAACTCGTCAAAACCCTTAAAAAAATTCTTAAAAAGAATTTGAAAATCACAAAAATCATAGGCAAACCTAAGTTGTTTTAATCAGTCCCTGTTTCTAGCGCCAAACCGTGTGTGTACAAAATTTGTTTTAAGGACTTTGTACTCCACAACCATTAGGAGAATCATCGAAACTATGGGTTCATGGGTATCTCAAGAACGAGTATACCAAACGAGAGAGCTAATCGAGCCATGTAAGGTAACCAAAGTAAACTCATGAATTCATCAAGTATGCTTCTATTGTTTATTCACACAGTTGAGATGTATACACAACACAAGGAATGTAAAATTATTAACCTAGATTGGATTGGATCATGCAAATACAACCCTAGACAAAACAAAGATCCAACCCTTACAAATGAGCTCGAGCTCGCCTTATATAGGCTTAGCTGAGTAGTGGGTTACAGCTAATAAGACAAGGAATACAATCGCGGGTGTCAGAGACTGTCGAGTAGGTCGGTGATGCTTCCGAGATGGTTCCGAGGGAAGCATCGAATTTCCTTCTAGTTGGTTTCCTCTCCCAGGATCTTACCCCTCTCTCGGCTTTCTTCCTTCGTCCTCTTCTTTCAGATTCTTCCCAAACTTATAATTTTCGGATATCTTGATACACCTCGCCTTTCCCTGACTTATATATGTCTGCCTTTTCCTTCAGGTGATGAAACTTGTCACGTCGGATTTATGCACCTACAAGAATGTCGATGAATCAATTCACAAGTAGTACAATATGATTCTTATTGCGGTAATAGCTTTTAGGAACTGTATGTAGAATATGACCTTTGTCCGAATGAACTGCTCCTGGTAGTTTGTTGCATTGATTAGCCTATTTCACAGATATTAATGCTCTTAGAGGAATCAAACTCAATTACTCATAGTGTTGAGTTGTTCTCTATGTAGAATTCACATATTCATCGTTATGGTATGTGATGAAATTATGAAATTACGGGATATTTTCGCGATGATGCATTTTAGAGTTTTTGATGATGACAGATTCAATAGAAACTCTAAATATTTATCATAGAGCATGTTATGTGATTGAAGATGAACCCTTAACCAATATTCTCATCTCCTGATTATTTCCAACAATTATTTGCTTTACTTTTAATTTATTTTTATTGCACAAAAATCCCCCTGGTTACTTTAGAAATCAATAATAAATAACAATTAATTACTCCTTGTGGATCGAATCTGTTCTTACCATTATTCTATTTTATTTATTGTGAAGGTTAAGAACTGAAATATATTTGTGCTGTTTGACAGCGCATCACCCATCAATGTAAATTTCCCAACGCCGAGGATGACACTGCTGTAGAAGGTCTAATGTCTCATTGGTTCTCCTTTGTCGTCTTCTTCGATAGGGAATTCAGCTAGAAAGTCAGTTATAACTTGAGATTTTTCTGCCATTCAAATTTCGTAGACCACATCGTATTTCCCTATTTGAGCGTTCCACTTTGCAATTCTTCCCGCTGCCTGAATTTTTTTAAGGACTGATTTGATGGGAGTTTTAGTTAATACAATGATTCGTTGGGCCTAGAAGTATGTTCGAAGTTTTTGAGTTGCCACCACCAATGATAGTATAAGTTGCTCTAATTTGGTGTAATTTTTCCCCGTTGGAAAGGGTGTCCTACTGACGTAATATACTGTTTTTTCCTCTTCTCTGGTGGTTACGAGTACTGCACTAAAGCCTTAAGTCTTCGTCCTTTTCTGTCCACTACAGGATGGTAAACTTGCTAAGTAATTCTTGATTCCCTGAAATGTGGCTTCCCTTTCATCTGTCTATACAAACTTTTCCCCTTTCTTCAGAATGCTGAAGACGATTTTACATCGATCCGAGGATCGAGCAATAAATTTGCTAAGGGCTGTTATCCTCCCATTTAGTGCTTGTACGTCTTTTGCCGTTGTTGCCGATGGCCCGCATATCTCGGATTGCCTGTACTTTCAACGGGTCTGTTTCGATACCGGTTTTCGTAACGATGTACCCTAAAACCTTTCCCGAGGTAACTCCGAATATACACTTTGCAGGATTGATTTTCATATTGATTTGACGCATCTTCTCCAATATCTCTCTCAAATCTTCCACATGAGTAGCTGCTTTCTTATTTTTCACCAACATATCATCCACATAAGCTTCTACAGTCTTTTTCAACCAAGGACGAAATATATTCTCCGTAGCCTTATGGTACGTGGCACCAACGTTCTTTAAACCGAACGACATTCGAGTATAGTAGACCGTTGGTTGTTATGAATGTTGTGTGTCTTTGATCTTCCTCTTGATACATGTTTATCTCGTCGTTTAGAGAACTTAGTTAATTGAGGGAAGAACTCTATTTAGGAAAGGAATTCCAAATAGAGAAGGATTCTTTTAATGAAGGAATCCTAGACAAGGTAGTATTCCTAAATAAGGAAATACTCCTAGATAAGATAATATTCCTTAATAAGGAAATACTCCTAGATAAGGAAATATTCTTAGATAAGGAAATATATTCCTTAGAGGTTTGGGAAACCAAACCACTATAAATAGCTAGACAAGGCATTCAATAGAGGCATGAAATCCTGGAAGACATCCTAGCAGAGGTGTAAGGTTTCATCCCACCTATTTTGGTGGTAGTGAGTTGGTTCAAGGTATCTCTTTGATGGGGGTTATATGGATCAATTAGAATGAACTACGTTTGTTTTAATTCCTTGTAAAAGGATATGTAGGCAGCTAACGAACACCGAAGACCGGAAGGCATCTAGTAAATCTAGAGAAGAAGTTTGTGAGGTAATCATTGTATTGCAAAAGCAAGCTTAGCAGATTGTGAGCGTGAAAGAGAGAATTGTAATATTGTCTTGTTCATAATCTAGAGAAGATATATTTCTTCGTAATTCTGTCCTTGTGCTACGTTCTACCTATCTTTCGTCTATTGTTATTTTGAATTCCGCCTTAATAACTCTAGTCATCAAGAGTACAAAGATTATACGTATCACCTCTGCTAAAGGGATTTGATTGTATCCATAGTAGTCGTCCATGAAACTTAGCTATTCATGGCCTGATGTAGCGTCCACCATTTGATCTATGGTTCAGAGTGGGTGCGGGTCCTTGTGACATGTTTTTTTTTTAAATTGCTAAAATCAATACATATTCGTACTCCTTTGTTTTTCTTTGAGACTATAACCATGTTCGAGATCCAATCTGCGTACTGAATTTTCTTAATAATTCTTGTTGCAATCATCTTATTGAATTCGGATTCCACTGCCTCCTGATATACATCTGCTAGTTTCCTTGGTCTTTGCTTGAATGGCCGTACTGAGGGATTGATGTCCAAATGGTGGCATGCTAAACTTGGGTCGATTCCTGGCATCTCGCTCATCCTCTAAGCAAATACGTCTGCATATTCTTTTAACAAATTTTCCAACTTCATTTTGCTTCTTCGTTCCGATTTTCACGATTTTTGGTTCCTCGATGGTTCCAATGTTTACATCTGCCGTAGGCTCCGTTGGCGTGAAGTTTGGTGTTTCCTTGTTCACTGCGATGGGGTCCTTCGGAGCTTCTTTTGGGATTGCCTCGTTGTTCCCTCGATGCCTTGATTAATATCTCTTTTGATTACCTCGACCTTTTGATGTCTTTGATGCTCCAATCGATTACGTCTCGCATACTTTCGTTGCTCGATGTCCTTCATATGACAAGCTTGTGACTCCTTGGTGTCGCTAATGATTTCTCCTATGCCCAAAGGAGTTGGAAACCTGAGTTTTTGATGCAATATTGATGCCACCCCCAAGAGTTCGTGTAGCCATGGTCGTCCCAGTATAACATTGTACAGTGACTTGATGTCCAATACACAAAATGTGGTGTTCAACTACATCGACCCTACGTATATCGAAAAAGATACTTCCCCTTTTGGCTTCGAAGATCTGACATTGAATCCATAGATTGTGTAGGCCGAAGGTGCCACTGGGGTATCTTTGAAAAATTGTCTGTAAGCTACCCCGAAGAAAATATCGACGGAGCTCCCTGGGACAATCAATATTTTCAGCAGTGATTCCCTGTTTACGATTGTAGTTATCACCAAATGACTGTTGCTCGATCCATCTTCAGGAATATCTTATGCTGAGAAAAATACCGGCTCTAACTGCTAGGGTTCAAATTTCCTTGCTTCTTCAACTAACATTATCTCTCTTCTATCTTTATCTCTTTTGTGGATTCTCCATGTTATGGTGCTTCGTAAGCTGATGCTTTTTCTCGAATATGCCATTGAGTTGCAATAGACAGGGTGCAGTGTAGCTCCATTTTGTGATTTCATCTCGATGTGTTTCCTCGAAGTCTTGTATTCGTGAAAACGACCCTGCAAAATGTAGCCGACAAATGAGGTCCATAATTATTCGTGCTCTATAGGTCTGACATGCATACTACTGGTTCTAACCAACTCTGTCACATGAAGTTTTTCTGCTTTCATACAATCCATTGATATCCCTAGATTTTCTGACATTTAAAAGTTTTGTATCTTCTTTCCCTAACAACCCTCATTCGTCTAGATCTACCTTCAAAAAGTGGAGGTTCCAGGAAATCGTCTTTTCATACCTTTTCTAGAAAGGTTACGTGAAATCTAAAAGTGACAAAACTACTCCCCCCTAGTATAACTTTTGCCATGAAAACCTTAAAATAACCCTAAACATGTTTTATTAATATGAATCTGTTTTTACCTGGAAAAACAATGCACCGTCTCTGGGTACTTTCGTAGTGCTCGAGATCAAAGTCGAACAAGACGAGCCTAAACCAAGTCAATGGTCGTTCCCGTCTTTCTTCGGTCACGGAGAGGATAGAGGTTGGTCTCGGGAGGGAAACATAGAAGAAATTTGAGATAAGGTTGGGAATGTGTTTTGGGTGTAAGAGTTCAAGATCTCCGTCGTGAAGGTGACTGGAAATCTCCAAGGCTAGAAGTGTGTTGGTTTGCTCAGGTGTGTCTTCTCTGAGGCTCTGGTGTATTCAAGTGTTATGAATATTCTGGTTGTTCTAAAAGATGTTCTGCCTTGGAAGATAAAGGAAGCCTCTATCTATAGTTTTGAACTCACCCTCATCTCTCGACAGAGAAGGTGGAAGTCGTGGAAGAGTGGGGAGTGGAGGACATGAGTTGTTCTCGGTAACTGCTAGGATCGTGTAGATCATGTACACTCAGCGCCACTTTCTCGTAACTGTCCATCATCTCTATCAGTTTCTTTCAACTGTCGTAGACCGCCAGACCAATATCCCTAAAGTTATCCCCCCGTGTGATGTTTTGATGTCTCGAGTGATACGCAGATATTGCGTAGTTGAGTTGAGTTTGAGTAGAGTTGTATGACTAGGACGTCGTGGCCAGCGTAAGTGTGGTGCTTTCAAGACACGTGTAGTAGATGCATAGGAGTGGCCTTGGCTGTTGGCCAAGGCCAGAAATTCATGGCGCCATGGACTTGTGGCGCAATGGCGCTACGGCCTTGGCCTTTGGCCAAGGCCAATTTCTAAAGCGCTTGTTAGCGCTGAGTTATGTTTTCATGGCGCCGCGGCCTTGGCCTTTGGCCAAGGCCAGCTTGTTGTGGCGCCATAGTTCATGGCGTCGCCAACTTGTTTTGTTGCGGCGCCATGGTTCATGGCGCCACGGCCTTGGCTTTTGGCCAGGACCAACTTGTTTTGTAGTGGCGCCATAGTTCATGGTGCCAAGGCCAACTTGTTTCGTTGTGGCGCCATGAACCTTGGTCTTTGGCCAAGGCCAACTTGTTTTGTTGTGGCGCCCATGGTTCATGGCGCCACGGCCTTGGCCTTTGGCCAAGGCCAATTTCTCGCGTATCTTCGTGGTACCATGATATATGGCGTTATGGTTTTGGCCTTTGGCCAAGGCCAACTTTGTTGCAGCTGGTGCGTTCTGGCTATGCCGCCTTGGTTGTGGTGTGCGTGCTTGCGCTACAACGTACTTGAATTCATGGCGTGCTTATCCATAGTATGTTAGACCATCCTGAGGTTAGGGCGTGGTCTGTTTAAGCCTGTTCAGGCTGTTGTATACTTTTTAGAGAGCTCTGGATAGGCCTAGAGCTTCGGTATTCCTGAGGTTTTCCTTGAGACTCAGATATTGAGTCGCACTTTTAGAGGAAATCCATGAGGATGCGTCTCTATCAACTCTTCACCATGTACCATTGAGCAATCTAGTTCTGATATCGAGGAATTCGAGGTGATGTTGACATGAAGCAGATTAAATGGGTTTATGTGCTGGTGAGAGTATCAGTACTGCACTATGATATCATCCTCTCCACCGGGAGTTATAAGAGAGAACTCATAGGGAGTATATTCAGCTCGTAGAATAGGTTGCATTCTGAGCTACAGAGATGTGCCTGAATAGGTGATGGCCCTTAGGTAAGGCGTAGTTAGAGAGTAGTTTTATAATTTTGCCCCTCTCCCATTTTTCACCATCTACAAAATCGTGAACAAAATTTAAGGCTATCTACTGGAAATTGTAATAATAACAGATTCTGAAACGAAAAACCATTGTTTGTTTCAAAGTTTTGGGAAATATTCCTTTGCTCATGCTTTTTCATGAAATCTTTTTTGAGAAAACTTTTTGATCTTGATTAGATCTCTGTATTTCAAAGCTTGGATTCCTTGAAAAACATCAATCTATCATTATGATGATTTGCTCAAAATTCTTAAGTATCCTAAAGCTCAAGATCTTTTAGATACGTAAGATGGTGGAGCTTATGATAAGAAAAGAATAGAGAAATAAAAGAAAATCCTGAAAAACCTTAAAATAAAAATTTTTGAAAACCATCAAAGCACATGCAAACGTAAGTTGTTATAATCATCCTTGTTTCTAGTGCCAAACTGTGTCGGTATAAAATCTGCTTAGAGACAGTATACCTAGCAGCCAATCGATTATAACATTCATACTATGATTTAAAGAAGTTTCGTAATGGAAAGCTTGATACCGAGACAGACTATGAACCATTTCGATAAAGATAAGAGCATGCAATAAATGATAAAGTCAAGATCTGTGCATTCATATAAAAATGTATCACTGGCTATCTCTACATGAAGTTGTGCTTAAAGACCTGAGGAGATTCAATACTAACCTAATCTCACTCAAACGTCCCAAGACTTATAAAAAATCCAACCCTTACAAATGAGATCGAACTCGCCTTATATAGATCGAGCTACAAGTGGGTCACAGCTAATAAGACAAAATGTACAATCGTGGTGGTGTCTGAAGTTTTCAAGTAAGTCGGTGGTCTTACAAATGTCCTCGGAGTGGTTGTTACTTCGATGCTCAGTCTTCGAGATCATCAATCGAGGATTACGATTTTCTGGTATCGAGTTTTCCTTCTCCGTTACCTTCCAGGTTGTCTCCCATTATTTGCGCACCTTTCAAGATATTCGATAAAGACAGCTCACTATTGTACAAGATCCTCTCGGGTACTACTCCATGCTTCGCGGTCCTTCATTTGTCACGATACTTCTATTTTGAGATCCTGGCATGTATCTCGATGGTTTTATGCCTCTGCATCGAGGGTACCAAGTACACCACCAATCTTTTATTTTGCAACCTATAAGATCAACCTTGAACATTTATTGTATTCAAGAACAAGATATCTTGCGTGTTTGGTTGAATCACACAACGGGAATCAATACAAGATACTGAAAGACTATGTCAGCATACAGTACGATACTTTAATTATAAATGTCAAATCAAATATAATGCTAAAATAAAGTAAAGTACACACAAGAATTTTGTTAACGAGGAAACTACAAACTCGTAGAAAATTCCCGAGACCTAGTCCAGTATTGAATACTCTTAAGAATTAAACCGCCAACACATAAATATGATCCTAATATGACTATAAGTCACAAACTTCCCCTCAATATTCATGCGCCTCCAACTACTGCAAGGACGCACATGTACTCCCCAAGAGAAACAGACGTCCTTTACTGTCTTTGAAAAAGGAGGGGTACCGAAATACTACCAACTTTTCATTTTGGCTCGTGAGTCTTATGGTTTAAGTTTGGACGATCTCAAAAATCAATATCCAAACTTATAACTGGAGTTGTTAAA
>JAJJMA010240218.1:3057-14132 GCA_023529015.1 Papaver nudicaule
AAAATATAGATGATACAACTACTAATATTCAACCATTAAAACACATAATTGGTTCACCCATAGATGTTTAGGTTTACACATAACATAAAAGAAGAAGAACCGTACTCAACACATAATCAAAATCAACTAACATTTCCAGTTCCAAACCATGTTCGGCTGCGGATTAGTTCAAAGCTCGGTCCGCCATTCGCCTCGACAAGTGGACGAAGACGTTCTACAGCAACACAAATTCTATTGCGACAAGGAACGTCGTCCACCTCACCAACTCTCTTGCGTCGAAGATTACGGATTGGTCGCTCATTAAGGTCACAAGTGCAAGGGATATAGCTGGGGCCAGGATCAGGGTCATCACCCAATAGTGGTAGAATATTACGAATTGGTGATCTTATGGCAGGAAGATACTCCCTTTCTGCACCTTCTTGTGGAAGTTCCTCAATAACTTGGCTAGTTTCATTTGGTTCAATCACAACACTGGATTCAGGAATCTGTACTTGCATTATATCAGTTGGTGCAGCCACGGCACTTGAGTCTGGTTCTCTGAAGCGCAAAATATGGCAGAGAAATGTGAGAAAATTGGTTGTCAGTGTAACTTACGGCTACTAATTCAAATAGATATGCAGCCGTAACTATACTTACGGCTGATAAGGTTGCACTTACGGCCGGTAACCTTGCGACAAAAAAATTTTGGTTTACAGAAACTTACGGCTAGTAAATAAAGTATCGAAATGAGACGTAACTAACTTACGGCTAGTAAACTGAACTTACGGCTTGGATCTGGAGCTTTAATGGCTTACCTAACAAACTACTTACGGCTAGCTGTTCTTCAGATGCGAGACGTAAGGAGGACTTACGGCTCTAATAGCCAGCCGTAAGTAGTTCTGGAACTCGTTTTTTGATTTTCATGGAGTGAATCTTACCTAGTTTTAGCACCAAAATCAATAACAAAAGAGTGGGTTTGGATGCTTACCTTTGCTGCTCTATTGTTGCATCAGTTTTGGTTCCATCCATGATCAAAAACTCGAAAATGAGAAAATGTGGAGAGGAAATGGGGAAGAAAAGAGAGGTAAGAGAGGAGAAAAGGGGAGAAATTTTGATGTTTTGATTGTTAGGTTTTGATTTTTTTTGTGTGGGATATAAGTATTTATGTTTGTAATTAGGGTGGGGTAAATTTGGGTAAAAATTAGTATAAATTAGTCTAAGGTTAACTTAGTCATTTCACGTTTTTTTTACACCCCCTTATAATTCGTGGGGACATTTGAAGTAAATAGTGCAGGGGCTTCAAAAAATTTCAAAAAACTGAAGCCCCTGAATCACTTATCTTCTGCAATTGAGTTGGCTACCAAAAATGTATTTTCAATTTGTACTACTGAACCATCTATGCAGATCTACTTTATGGCCTAATTCTTTTGTACTTTAAGTTTTGTGTCTATTTTTTAAAACTTCTCAGCGGGTAAATAAAATACCGTATCAAAAAATTTAAAAGTGGCATCCAATAAATTGTATCTCAATATTTCACAAAGTTCATCTATTCACAAAGCTATTGGAGAGACCTACACAGTAAATACAAACAAAAATTTATTTGCTATTAGAATATTGAAGATGGTTAGTCTTTTTTTTTTTTTTTAAGGCAAGAAAATGCTGTATACGAGTTATAGAACAAGAAGTGCAACAATCGCAGCATTACATACTTATCAGACAAGAGAAGGTAAGAAGGAATAGAGATTACAGTTGTATACAACTAAGTCACGCGAATAAGAAGTACGACCATTATGAAGACACAAGTCATAACAAAAATTAGCAGCCATGTGAAGCATGTGGTCTTGAAAGTCTGAGAATATATTTCCATGGCGCGAGCATTTACATTACCAGTGCTCGCCAAGCTATGCTCCACTGCCCTTTCGGTAGATTCAAGTACCTGCATTCACTCAAATCATAAGAACCAACCTATTCTGTTCATAATGTTATCATGCAGTATGGCAACCCGAAAAGTGTACCAAATTCCTCCCAGGCTACTCCTGAAGAGTGCACACCACTTTACACAAAAGAAAAATCCTTAAACTTCACAAACATCTGACAGAAACTTGAACAATTCAAAACCACAGGTATGAGAGCCAGTAGGTTTTTAGTGTCACATGTCTGAAAGACTGAACACATGGTAACGGTGACACACTTAATTTGATATGCAATTAAGGAACTTTTCTCTTTCGTCAGCCACCATTTCCAGATTCAATAGCTCAACAAAAGCAACTCCTCAATTCAAAAATGGATACAGTTGTTTTCATTCTTGCTCTGATTATCTCTGATTGCCACCCTATAGAGAAGTATCTGCCTTTTTTGGCTAAAATAACCTGAAATGTCTGATTATCTCTTCCAGACATTTCAGATTATTTTAGTCAAAAGAGGCAGATACTTGTCTATAGGGTGGCAATTGGGTGGGAAATGATAAAACCCCTGATCCTAGATTGAAAGTACCCTTAATACAATAACATTAACAACCTTAATCTTTTTAAGGGATTCGTAAAAATAAACCACTTATCAATCAATATTATGCTATATAAGTATTATATTATATACGCTCTTCAAGAAGCTTAAGTGTCACTCTATGAAACTCGAGACTCATATTCCACCAATATGAAAGTGCTTTAGACACATTTATACCATCTAAGAGAAAAGAAAAAGGGAAAAGAACGAAAAAAGTATATGATGCAGAATAGTGTTTTCGACACACCTTTTCCGTGTCTTGAACAGAACGGCTCATCAAAAGGCTACTCTCCTTGAGTCTTTGGGCTAATTCAACCATTTCATCTGTCAAATCTTCTTGAAGCTTTCTGTTGAAAGATTAGAGGAGACAATTAAAAAAATCTAGGCAAAAGAAGGCAAAATAAAACTAGCTTTCCCCATCAATCAAAATTCTGAGCACTCCTACGTGAACCTCGAAAGCATTCCTTGAAGAGAATATTGGTTTTATACCCATATACTGGAACCACAACTCAAAAGATGTAAACAAGTCACCTGTGCTTTTCAATGTGCGCGTGTCCTTCAGCATCCAATTTGATAGGAGCTGCTGAATCAGTTTCTTTAATCTCGTGAGATCTATCTTCAACTTTAGCATGAGACCTGTAAATTACACAAACGTTAAAAAAGTCAACAAAATCAACATCAAGTGCAATAAACTATCGCTTCACTTACGATAATCTCCTTCGCAGTCTCGGAGAAGGAATCTGAGTGTCTTGCTCTGTCCTTGGTGGAATTTCCTTGACATGATCCCCATCAAATGCCTCCAAGGGCTCTGGCGTCACAGGCTGTCACCGTACCAAAGACTGTTAGGTTCGCAATTGAAATATATGTAGAGATCAAACAATTCAAATCCCAGGAAATTACAGTGAGTTTCATGCAGAAATCTAACACAGACAAAGAAGCTGTAGACATTGGGGTTCAGAAGTGCCACCATTATAGCTGGAATCTTAGTCAAAACATGGTAGTAAATCTCGAGTCATAGAAACTTTTGAAACCATGCAGGATCCAAGATAATTGTGGGTAAAATTGTAAAGGATAATCATTTTGAGAGCCAATGTTCAACAAAAATGGGGAACAAACTCTATTTGTTATTCTTAAGAAAAGTAAGGAGATCCTGTACCCACCAATACCAGGTCACCAACTTCTATATCATGTACTGAACAGCACAAACAGAGAAATTTCTAATTCTCTTTGAATTACCTCAAGAGAAATTTGTTAACAGTTCAAGTGACTGTCGGGTTTCAGTTACTAACGAACTGTTCCCATCCTCAATCCAATTATCCAAACATATCAAACAAAAAATTCGAAATGTTTTTCTTATATTGGACCCCAAAAAGTTGAAAAATAATAAATATACTTACTGTTTCTGCAGCTAATTTTGCCGCAAGGGCTTCAATCTTCTCTGAATAGTCACTCACCTTCGCTTTTGAAATCCTATAGGAAATATCACAACAGTTGTAGTTAGCACAACTAGAAGCATAAACACAGTCCTCTTTTGTTTCACTATTTCCGGTGAATCTCTGAGTAGTAGAAAGCTTCTAATTGCAAGAAGTTAATCTCCTGGAGTTGTCAAACGTTTCATCTTTTTGTTCTTTTTCTTTAAAACAAAATAGTCCTGGGTAAGCAAGGGCTTAGGTTTTATACATTTATGATAAGCCAATCAATTCTTTGTTGCATCAGTTTTACTGACCAAAACATATTCAAAAAATTTAATGTCAAAGCACGATACAATATTTTATGCACAAAAAATAATGGCAAGGAACATGAATATCATGCCAAAAATGCCTAGCAGGGACTAAAGTAGAAAAATCTCAGTGTTAAATAAGTTAAAGGAAATACAAGAGTGCTTAGCCTCTTAAAAAAGACCAGGTTATCAGGTAAAGGAACAACAAACCAGGAAGAACGTATAGTTCTTTGAAGGAACTCAAATTCAACCCAACCTAGAAAATAGCATCAACTCTATTTTAGTTTTGAAGGTGATGGAGAATCAATTTATAAGTTCCTGTGTGGGAGACACTTTACAAAATCGTACAAATATGTTCTTGTCCAAAATCTCAACTTTGCATAAATAAAAAATTAAGCAATAATAACCTTTGTAAGCCATCAGGTGTAGTTTCTGCCGCCAATTGTTCCAATTGTTCCCGCAATGTAGCAACATACTGCAAAACTGAATCATCAGCATCAGTCATGTATTTGCAACAAGAGATATAAAGAAAATCCACTACAAACAAACTCGGTTGTAAGAATGATTTCACAATATGAAACAAAATTGGTACTAAACGCAAAAAACATAACATCGCAGAAATAAACTAGACATATCACGTATTGCATGACAGATTTAACCTCCACAAAATGTTCAAGTGCCAGACCCCACCCAACAACAGGTGGTGTTTATCAATGCAAATTTAAGCCAAATAAAGAAACCCATATCATCACCATCATTTGAAATATCTCTATTTTTTCCAAGTCAGAATAATGCAGGGCCCTGTATACATCATTACATCTGATCAGGAAGTCAAAGTCTGCTGCTCAATTCATCAAGGAGGTTTACTTACTAATCACTATGGCACATGTTTGTTGAGAGCGTCCCAATCAATTGTTCAAATTCATACAGTTAGAAATTGGAAATACCATTTCTTATACTCTTCCACACACAAGGCATCAGTCTCACCACACAAATAGTCAATATATTTTTACTTCGATGAGCTACCTTCACCTTCATCACAGTTTTACATGTTCATATGCTGCTTCTATGATCCCAAAGAAAATTTGCTTGGATTTGATAAAATGGAAACACATGGGAAGCTATACAATTTCCTCTTTTTTCTTCTAATACAAATTCCAATAGCAAGGTAACACTAAAACCAAAACAGCATGCAACTAACCACATGTAATGCTGATTAAGGCATGTTCATTATCACAAATTTGGATTTGACAAAAGCTTATCCGACAACAACTTAGCCTAAATTGTTATTCGGGGTACTATTCCCGTCAGTAGCATAATAATAGGATCAAAGCAATACATAGTTAAAATACCAATCTATCTTCGCCTTTTAGTCTTTTCAGGGATGAAAGGGGGTCATTAATTCTTAAGCATAATGAGTCTGCTAAAAAAGCGATAAGACTCGAAAGACAAACAATTTCGCAGCAAATGAGACATCCTTGTGCACTTACATGTATGAGTTTAACTTTATTCTGTTGCTGAGGAGCTGTTGCAAGCAACCTCCTCAAATTTACTTCAGTCTTGCTAATTCCCATGAACAAAACAATCCTGATCACATTCAACAAACATTAGTCTGTATGTCAACTGATTCCGCCAAAAAAGTCATCATATTCAATTTCCATAGATCAGTTTAGAGCTGAATTCAAACATTCAAAAAATCCCTAAAACTATATGAGTGAAATCTAAATCCTAAAATTCAAAAGAAATCCCCAAATTTTACGGTTTAAGCCAAATGATGCCATGGTAATAAACCCAAATCTGTAAGAACTTAACTTGAATTAAGCAAACAAAACCCTAGACTTGAAAATTTATGAAATAGAACCCTATTTTCCGATCTTAAAGTACCTGTTGGTGTTGTAGTTCAGAACTTGAGAAAGAAAGGTTGCAGAGAGAGAGATGGCTGCTGACACAGAGTTGTGTGCCTTTCCGTCAAGTGCGAAAATAGATCGGTCCATATGTATCCCCGAAATAAAAACCAAGTTTATTATGTAACGGTTCGGATCGATCATCGGATAAACGGACACCTACAATTTTTATTTATTTACATGGGAAAATTATTCTAAGGCCCCACCCATGGGTTACCCATAATATCAGACCCCTAATATAAACATATTTATAACCAAGCCCCGAGTTATTATAGAACCGAAAATGACTAGATTACCCATTCCATTTAATATGTCCAAATTTGCCTTCCTCTCGAAAACGGCTGCCATTTCTTTTGTTGCATGAGAGAGAAACCAGATCTGAGAAATCGAGAGATAAAAAACCAAAAAAAAATAATTATTAGGGTTTCATAATCGTGAGAAATCATGAGAATAATTCAAATTGAAAACGAACGAGATCAATAAAAGAAGAAGAGTTCACTTGATTAATTATCAAGGTTTCATAATCGTTAAGAATACTAGATGAAAATCATCATCAAATTCATGAGTATGAAAAGAGGTCAGTTCTAATGACTAATCTCGAGATTAGTTTGCAAATCGTAAACAAAATCGTGAATCTTTAGAGAAGACTTGAAGAAAATCATCAGCAAAAGCGGAAGGTGTTGATTCAAATCATCATGAATCACTAAAAATTAGGTAAGCTCAAATTTATTATTGTATTTTATTTCAGAAATATTTTTAACGATTTTGAAAACCTATTTACTCATATTTCAACTCTAAATCCTTATTCAAATAATCATAATCATCAGAGCTTAGATCCATACTAATCTTGTATTTATCTTGTTTTTGAATTTAAAATTTCGAATGTTTTTTAATTAGAAAACGTTAGATTAAAATCCTCTTTTTACTTGCTCAATCTACAACCTGTGTATTGATTGGTGGTTGTCGGTTGTCTTGGTGTTTTCGGTGCCAATATGTTCGTAAGTACGGTTTGTTTTTTGTCAATGTAGAAAAAAAGTGTTGAAATTGGAAGGGAAAGAAGCAGGGCTGTTATTTTACTTACTACCGATGACGGTAAATTTGTTGAAATATGGTTTAAATATGCTCCAATAGAATGTTCATAGTTTAATATTTCAGGTGCATAGTTGAATATGCTCAACTCATGAAGTACTTCTTTAGTAACTGGGTTCAATATTTCAGATGCTAATTCTTCCCATGAACTGTTTCGGCTTTTATGTTTGTTTAATTTTTTGTGTAGTCTGCGGCTACACATGCAATTTGATGTGTAATCAATGGCTACACACTCTTAGTGCTTGTGTAGTCAGCGGCTACACACGCATTTTGATGTGTAGTCAGCGGCTACACACGCTTATAAATACTTGTGTAGTCAGTAGCTACACAAGCTTATAATTGCTTGTGTAATCAGAGGCTACACATGCATTTTGATGTGTAATCAACGACTACACGCGCGTAGTGCTTGTGTAGTCGTTAATGCTTGTGTAGTCAGTGGCTACACATACATTTTGGTGCGTAGCTTGTGTATTTAGCTGGTACACATCCATATAATGCTTGTGTACTCAGCAAGTACTGTCCCTCCCCAATTCAACATAGAAACACTTGATATGATGTTAAGAGAGACCTAAAAACAAGATCAGCTTCCTCGTATTGTTTCTAAGATTGACATGGTTTTTTAATTACTTGTTTTATGTCATAGATGTATGAATTATGTAGGAATCACGCTCCATATTTTACAATATCATGCTCCATATTAACTTGGCACACATCATGCATGTGTTTTCATTTGCAAATTAGTTTTCATGTCTTTTTGTTTCTTCGATTTACTTTTGACTTAATTTGGTCTTGTTTTGCAGCTGAATATGTACATGACTGGGGATCAAAGCTGAAGTAGTGGATAAAGCAGGAGCAGTAGTTTAGTTTGGTAGAGAAGCAAATTGATGCCTTGTGAAAATCAACAGTTACAAATCCTAGATAAAATTATGTTGAGAAACAAAGATGTAATTTATCTAATTTGTTAATTTTGGCTTGTGTAATCTATTACTACACATGCTTTTGTCTTGTGTAATAACTTGCTACAGATGCTCTGTTTTTTTTAATAAACTGTTGGCTTAAATTTGCTCATAATGCCTATGTAATGAGCTACTACACACACATTTCGCTTGTGTAATGAGCTACTACACACACATTTCGCCTGTGTTCTTTATTTTAATAACCTCTTGGCTTGTGTAATGAGCTGCTACACATGCTTTTGGCTTGTGTAGTGAGCTACTACACATACATTTCGCCTGTGTAATTAACTGTTACACATGCTTTTGGTTTGTGTTTTTTGTTCTTTTATTTTAATAACCTTTTGGCTTGTGTAATGAGCTGCTACATATGCTTTTGGCTTGTGTAGTGAGCTGCTACACATGCTCTGTTTTTTTAATAAACTTTTGGCTTACATGTGCTCGTAATGCCTATGTAATGAGCTACTACACACATTTTGCATGTGTAGTTAGCTGCTACACATGCTTTTGGCTTGTGTACTTTTATTTTAATAATCTTTTGGCTTGTGTAATAAGTTGCTACATGTGCTCGTAATACTTGTGTAATGAGCTACTACACATGCATCTCTTGTGTAAAATGCTTGTGCAGTGAGCTACTACACATGCATCTCTTGTGTAAAATGCTTGTGCAGTGAGCTACTACACATGCGTAAAAATGCTAAAAATGCAGGTGTAAAAAAAAGTAACATTCTTTATTGCTCGTGTCCTTAGTACATCCATATAGGTTGTCTTCTTCGCCATCAGCTACATAGGCTGGGAAAAAAGAGAAAAAACAACAGGTTCCATATGTACCCATCAGCTACATAGGCTGGGGAAAACAGATGAAAAAGGGAAGAAGATACTACTATTTGTACATATAAATGCTCCAACATCAAATGATACGCATGAGACCGCTCCAACTTTAGTTGTTATGAGCTTCCCTGATATGACGGCCTGATGGTCCAGTCTCCCCTCTTTCTGTCATAACCATCATGCCTGATCAGTATACCAATTTAAGTTATAGATGGTACAAGGAATATCCAATTTGTAACCACACATTCAAGATGCTAAACACTAGACAGATCCAACCTGATGGTCTCTGCTCCCATCTAACCCAACTCATATGCATGGGAGACATACAACTCTAGTATGAGCGTGCCGCTCACACTAATTAAGTAGTATATCCATAACATATATGCTATAACAAACAAAGCTAGGGATGCATGGATTCATCGGAACCTAGAAAAAAGATAGTACATTCATGGCAAGCAGAAGTCTTCTGCTACCCACTCCATTAGAAACATACAGTGGTGGCAAATGTAAATCAAACTTGAAGATTAAAAGGAATGAAATAGTTGGTGTCAGGTAGTAGTGTTCATTCATGCCTAACAAAATGACCTCTGTAAACTGATGATAATTATAAGTACGAATCACTAACACAATCCTAATAGAGACAAAGATTAGCTGGAAATATCCTAACAAACACAAAGACTAATAGTAATGAATCTGAATCCATCAAAATACTAATCCAATAGGAAATGAGAAAGGGTTCCAAGCAAAAAAATACCTTCAAAATATATGGAAACGCCATCCTTATGGCGCCAAGCTTTACGTTGTCTCACAATAACAGCAGGGATAACTTTCTTCTTAAGATCATGTTTATCTTTCTTTACAGTAGCCATAACCATATCACCAACAAAAGCAGATGGCAATCTATTTAAACGACCTTTAATACCTTTCACTGAAATGATATACAGATTCTTAGCTCTAGTATTGTCAGCACAGTTCACTCTCGCATTCTACTGAAACCATTCAGTTTCAGAAGCCAAATGACCATTGGCATCAGCCGCTTCTTGTGGGGTGTTTTTCTAAACACTGCCAGCCATCCTAATTTTAGCTAACTCCGTAAGCTGCAGATCGCTCTTAACATACTTTCTTCCCATTCCAAAGCAATATCAGTCACATCTGCAAAGCTACCCATCTGGTGTCCACCTACAACATACAAAATCAATATCAAATTCTGTTATAAAAACTGACCAGCAAAACTGAAGTCAAACCAATCGAAATCAGGCTTATAATGCATCTGTAGCCAGCAGCAACACAAGCATATTATTGTGTACTCAGTGGTTACACATGCTTATAATGCATGTGTAATTGGCAGCTACACAAGCATATTGCTATGTACTCAGCTGATACACATGCTTATTAATGCTTTGTGTAATCAGTTGATACACATTAACCATTAAGTAATAAATCAAACATATCTTCCCCTTGCTACCACAGTTCAACATGATTGTTGTGTTCACACAATTGTCACCATCACAATAGTAGCAAACTGGCGCAATTCACCTAGCGGCTATACAACAACTATCATGTGACTAGCTGAAACCAGAACGTAGAATCACAAAAAATTAAAAGCAATTCCTATATCTCGTGTACTCGAAAATACATCTATACATATCGATGGCTTGTTTATCTAGAAGCTACACAACAATTATCATGCGACTACACACCTAAAAATAGGAATTGCTTGTTTAAGACAAGTAGATGAGTCAAAAAACAGCAACAACAACAACATGCATCAACAATAACAACATAATTGGCTATAAAACCAGAGTATCAAAACTAAAAATAACAATGAATATACCTGTTTATGAAACTAATACACCAAATTAGCTACACAAGCACACCAAAAGTGAATCAAATAATCAAAACACATGAACAAACAACAAAACCAACTGAATCGAGAAATTCTTTAATCAAACTAAAATCACTTAATTAAATACACAAAACAAGGAATTAAAATGCTTAAAACAGGCCAAAGAACAACATCAAATCCAAATTATCAAATATAAAACCTAGAAAAATCGAAAATAAAATCAACAAATCGATCTAATCAACAAATAAACG
>JAJJMA010240251.1:0-14409 GCA_023529015.1 Papaver nudicaule
TTAATGAGTACATGATGTTCTTGAAACTTATAGTTGAATCTTAAGTCAAAATACATGAAGAAAAACTGTTGGTAAAAAGAAAATCCCATTCAATCTTCCATGGTGACGAGCCCAGTCGTGAGCTTTACTTAGTTTAGTGGTACCGTTACGCAAGGGCAAGGCATTGTATTCTTCGATCCATCTCTTGATTATCTCAATCTCAGCCTCTCTCTGTTTAACTAACCATTTCGGATCATCCTTTAATTCATGCAATAAGTCCAAACAATGTGAACCTGTATTTTGAACGAAAAACAGACATTTAATATAGAGAATCGTACAGTTCAATCAATTAATCAGAACTCGTGCACTTCATGGTGCACAGGAGTAACAAAAAAAATAATTACCATTATCTGTGGTAATGGCAACGACAGTGTCTGATATATTCTCCAACACTCTGCGAAAACAATTGTAAGGAAATTTAGATGCAATTACAACCATGCTATTGACATTCTTTTGAGATACTGATAATCTGTTTTTGAATTGACAAAGAATGCATTACGTACCCTCCACCGCTGAAAGGATCTCTTAACCCATTGGAATATATAATGTTGCTAGCAAATGTTTGAAGCACCGATTTGATACCCTAAACGCATTCAAGTACTGTTAAATTCCCATCTAGGCATTTCATATTACAAAAATGCTTGGCGGAATCCAATTTAAACCGGCACCAAAACACCTTCTCTCATAAAAGTGGAGGCTACTCCAAAGGTGGTGGGATCCACGCGTCTGTGAGGATAGTGTTTTGGTGCAGTTTTGGTGGAGTCCGCGTAAACTTGTTGTTCATATTACGAGATGGGAAAAGAAAACAAATTGAGAACAAAACTTCTCCCAAAACATTTTTACCACTTAAAGACTTGGTTCGCTTTTTTGTTTTTGTTATTCTTTACCTAATCTCACTTACATACACGCATATCAATTTCCAACGAGGAGTAATGACTTTAGATCAATGGTCGCTATCAACTGTAAAATGAACAAGCTAGCATTGCAGAGATTGAAAAACTTACCTTTCCTCCGTATTCATTCAAAATCCAATGAGGTCTCGGGGTCACATTGTACCAGCTTTGACAGAAACTAGACAAATTCTTAAGGTCGAATGGTGACGCCGGAAACATCGTATCCCAGCCTTCTCCATCCCCTATGGGCATTACCATCTCACTACACACCTTGACAAAACCAAAAAGATGTTCAGATGAAAACTTTCAGTGGCCTAACTTCTTAAAATGCGGCTACATGTATAAACAATTACCTGCCAAAGCCATCCTTCTTCTGTTTCGCTTAGACGAGTAGATTCGCCCATTTCATAGCACATTTGTTTGCTAAAAGCCGCAACACCTGATTGTATCCGACTAAGGATATCACTTCCTTTTGGTGCTCCAACGATGGCATTGCAGATCACTGTCACTGGGTATTCCGGTGGAGCGTTATACTGTGCAGATTCAGCGTAAATAGAGTACTGTAGGTAGTCCTTTAGCTCAGACGATTTATTTAAAGGACTATCATGCATCAAATGTAAAATAGTTAGCTGCATCGATCAAACTCAAAATCTGCAAAACGAATAATAATTTTTTTGAAAACTAAGCATTCACGTGAAAGATTTCTTACGAGCAAGTCTTAAACTTTTGACTGAGGATAGCAAGACCATTTTCTTTGGAGGCAATTGAATCGATCACTGACCAGGATTGTGTAATGACATCATAGCAAAACTTGCTAGTTTCCTGTAAATACATTCGAACATAAAGCTTAAATTTTTTGTCAGATATGCCAAATTACAAAATATAAGTAAGTTTCAAAGGTTCTACTGACAAGATAATCTTTGGAGACAATGCTCCAATATCCACTTTTTGGTGCAAAATTGTTATCGAAATATAGAACCGGTGCTGATGACGCTAGAGCTCCATGCACGATATGTGGATACTTTAGGCGAAACCAAGAAGCCAGCACTGTAGAAAATAAAAGTAACTTTGAGAAACTGTTGTAGCTATTTGATCACCTACAAAGTTTAGATACTTACTTCCACCATACGATCCACCGAAGACTATAACAGGGGAAGAATCAGCTGACAGATTTTTTTTTAAACTAATGATAACTTCGGCATAATCTGCCAGAGCTTGGGCCGAATTTAAGTATCCGAGTGTACTAGCATTTCGAAATGCTTCTTTCCTCGATCCAAATGGAACCGATTTTCCATAGTACCTGTGCTGTATATCAATCAATCCAAAGATTAGTTATTTTCCCATGCATCGATTGAAAATATCAGTAAGAAGTTACGTTTTCTAGTTTCATTAAACTTTTACTTTTACCTCTATAGAGACAATGAGAGCTTTAAATTGAGGAGCATTATCACACAGGAACCCAGGATCTTCATCTATCTCGGACTCTCCTCCTAAATAAACAAAAATGGGTGCACCATCATCTGCACCACCCCAGTTCTTGAAATTGATCAAATATTTTTGTTGAAAAGTTTCATAGCTTTCAGGTCTATAATTGAAGTGGTCTAGAGTTTGTGTATAAAAAAATTCTTCGTAGTAATAGTAACCGGAAGATGTTGTTGCAAGATAAGAAGATACTCTGATGTACTCTGTATGTGTTCTCCCAATTGCACTAAGCCTTGGTGTTCCACCGGCGACACATATTGATATAAACTGAAGAAACCCTGAACTTAGGCAAAGGAAAATTGAAAGTTTTTGAGTGTTGGTGAAGAACATGGCTTGAGATATGTTGGAACGGAGCTTATTTGTGGGGAGAAAGAAAAACAAAGAAAATGCTTGTTGTGTTTGGTTCCTTTATATTCTGTTTTAGCAATCTTGTTTTGTTTGAGACTTCGATACACTCCTATTCATTGAAGTTTTATCATTTGGTTGTCTCGGTTGGTGTATAGAGTATCTTATTGTCATAGGCTAATCAGAAAAGCAACATTGATGTAAAATCAGATTCACGTTTTTAAGCTGTACACTACGTTCTTTGTTGATAGCTTTCTATCTTTGCTCAAATGACAGAGATGAACAAAGAAGAGGCCAAAAAATACCTTAAATAAACAAACTGCTCAGTGTCATAATATTCAACTGGCAACATCAGATTTACATATAGAGTAGTCCTACTATAGGGTTTTAAGGGTCTAAAACATTAAAGAGTGGAGTTCTACTTTTTTGCGGTTGGGGGTCTAAGGCATTAACGAATGGAGTTCTATATATATGGCTATCTGGTTGGTTTTGATGGTCCCACTCTGTCAGAGATTTAACTCTTGTAATTATTGAAGGTAATTTAAATTTCTGAGTTCTCTTTTGAGAAATGGCTAATTGCCAATTGGTCCATGAGGTGGACACTATTTAAACTAGGGAGTGACAAATCTTTTTGGAGATTGCAAGTCATACACGACAGTGTTATGTTAGCTATATTACTAGAGAATCAAATAGAGTTGAAATGCAACACCTACTTCTCACGAGTTAACATTACAAAAGCTTTTTTCTTTTAAATGCAGCAAAGAAAAAATTGCATACAAACAAAGATAACCTCGGGGAATATAAGATAGAACAACACCTGGGAATACTGTAACCATCTTCACAGGCATTTTGTCCAGCAGTTTCATTCTCCTTATACCAGGAAGCAGTAACATCTGGTGGACCGTGGACCTACATTTTGGTTGTGTTACGACCATAACTCCAAATCTCTAATTCTGATAACCATAGACGAAAGTGGAAAGAATCAAAGTAATAAATTCAACGAAAATGCATACCAGCAACTCTCCTCTGCTCTAAGTTTCTCAACCTCCCTTGCCATGGAAACATAGTTCTTCTACATCACTTGAGTGACTCAAGATGGTCGTCGCATAGCTTCTTCTCATAGGCATTCGTAGCCCTGAAAATTAAAATTCAAGAAATATACTTCGATGTGATCCAAAAGCATGATTTTAAATTGCACAATGTAGATTTTTTATGTCATAAACTAGGAGAAAGCAAATGTTAATTCACACAACTTTAAAGTTAAACCACTCTCATGAGTGCAACATGCACATGTTTGTTACTTCGTATCAAAATCTGCACCAGCGCCAGAAAATAGACAAATATTCATGAATATTACAAACAAAACTTTTTCAGAGCTACAAACAAAGGGCACAACAAGAGGAACCAGAATAATTTATTACCTGCAATGACGCCATCAAGTTCTGAAGTCAAAGCTGGAATCTGCTGTACTTCCAGATGGGTCCTCTGGAGATCCTGAGTTAGTTGTTGAACCTTAGATTTTTTTTATTTTTTTTATTTTTTTTTTTGCTAAAGAACCTTAGATATCAACTCTTATCTGGAAGCTATCAAGCTCTGAGCATCAGCTTGAGCCTTCTGAAGCTCTAATTTAACAGGTTCTGCGGCTTGTAGATCAACTTTCAGCCTAGTTATCTTGTCAACGATTACAATGCTCCTTCTCATTTTTTACTGCACCTATTTGACTCTGCAACTCTTGTTGTCCAGCTGCGTGCTCTTGTCTCAAAGACATGTGCAAGTAGCTGGTTCCCAGTAGCAAGTCTTTGCATCCGCCATTTGTATGGCAAGCTTTTGCTTCATGATTTCTGGTGGAGGCATCATATCAAAAGGAGGAAAGTCACCTGGTGGAGGGTGAACGTCGGGATCATAAGGATCGGGATGCATCACTCCAGGACCGAATGAATCACGATTCATCATGCCAAGACCTGGAAGAAGGCGGCTTAGATGATGAGGTGAAATGCGTCGTTTGCTTCGCATGACAAGTTTTTCACCTATATATTAAGAAATAGATATGAGCAACTTAATAAAAGGATGCAAATGGAGAACATGCAGCTAACATAAGTAGCAAACAGTAAGTATGTTGAAGTATACTAAACCACATGTAATAGCTTATATCCTTCCCAAATCATTACAGACATGCTACTGTACCAGCTACTACTACCATATGCATTAGAAACCTGAAATAATTTGTCATATTAATTAGCTAATTTCTTTACCAATAAGCTCTATGAAAGTTCACAAATAAGTCCAGGTCAGGAAATTGAGCAATGAGAGGAACATGCCATGAAATCCGTCTCAAAAATAATCACACTTCAATGTTATAAGATTCAAAAAAGTAATCCCCCGAACTTAGAATCCAGAGCAGTGTTTGTTCTGGCCCTGGGACCTACATATTTTGTTAAAGGTTCCTATGTTGTGTGAATTTCTATGCTCAACCTAAATAAATAGCATTTTTCACTATATGAGAGTGCTTTCTGATAGCTGCCTCTTCAGCATTCCACTGGCGTATCTCCTAAAAGATATGGAAGCTCTTTGACTATGGAGTTGCACCATACAACTCATGCAAACAGAAAGGTATTACTATGTTGCTAATAAATTACTAGTACAGTATATCAGTCTCTCAGGTACCTTGACCCATTTATTGAGAATTACAGGTTGCTGAGCCATGATAGCATCAAGTAGATCCCTCTTCGACTGGAGCAGACATCAACTAATGCATGTGCACTCTGTGGGTAACACCCTGATAGATTCTGTTGTTGTACTTGCGATACACGTTTTACAGCCAACGGATTGGACAAACATGAATTAGTATTGGTTACTTTCTTGCAATTTGTATAACTCCCTGTGTTGTGTCTAAGTTTTCCCAAGGGTCCCATGGCAGGGGACGAGGTTTCAGTTGGCCATGTCAATAAAGGGGCGCTTGCACTTGATAGTGGGCGTCAAAGAGATGCGGTAGTGCGGGTGCTAGGCGAACCTGGGAAAAAGCCTGTCACCCGGTACCCATTCTATCTCAACAAAGAACCAGACAAATCATCCAACGACGATGAGTTCAATGAATTCAAATTAAACCAAGCAGTACAACGTGACAAGTCACGGACCTGTACCGCATTCACAGAATAATCAATAAGGGTAGCGGGTGTGTCGGTATGCTCACACAAAATCTATAACAGGATCAAAATGAGGAAGACAATATCTTAGATAATCACGAGTGTGAGGATTGACAATACCTTGACGGTTCCAAGAAAATTGCAGATAGAGATCAAAGATGAAAGGAAATACAGTTGCAAAGAGCAAAATAGTAACTCCAAAGTAAAATGCAGCAGGGAAAGCAAGAAGATAATGAAGAGTAAGTACCTGTACCCACCATTGGTGTGATTTTGAGCCTCAATAGCTCTTACAACTGCTATGTCCCAGACTATGGAAGGAGTATAAGTGAAACTTTGGCTATTAGCATCTCCAACCCATTAGCAAGAGGAGATGAAAAATGATACTACAACCAATGAACGATGTGCGTTACGCAGACTTGAGATAAATGGCAGATGAAAAATGTACGCAGCGAGAGATAGATGATTTAATCGGACACAATATAGAGTGAGGATCGGGATGATGAAAGTTTAGTAGTGAGTATGGTGGTGCAGGTAAAGGAGTACAGGTGGTGTAGTAAAGAGCCAACAGCAAGGTACCAACAATTAGTTCATGAAATCTGCAATAAAGAAAGCCATGAGTAAAGAGGAACTACAAAACAGAAGCAATGGATTAAGAGATAAAATTAAATGTAGCCAACATAAAAACAAGGGAAATAAATTGGTTTTAAGTTAGATGGACACATCAAGAGGTGCATAAAGAAAAATCCAGCTACCACACCACAGTTAAACATGCAACTTAAACCCACCAACTAAACAAGTCATGGACCTGTCTGTACCGCATTCACAGAATAATCAACACCCATAAGAAAGTAAAGTGAAGGCCTAACAATTAAAGTGCAAATTCTAAAGTTTTCAAATAAGTCTAGCAAAAGCCCTTAAACGCTACATCACACTACAGAGAGTCATGTAGCAAAAAAAAAAAAAAAATAATAATAATAATAATAATAAAAAAATGATATTTATCAATCCAAAGTAGGAAGAACTGCAAAAGGGACTCCGTTCTTCGCTCCGAATTCGCTTTCGGGATACATAGTGGCTAGGTCATAGAACAACCTCTTCAATTCTTCAGGAAACTTATCAGGACTAAGAACAACCTCTTTTCCATGTCTTATCCCATATTTGGCCATGTAATCGGCAATCGTGTTCTTTTTTCTTGAGATAACTTCCACAAGAGACACATATCCACTAAAGTGAGTTGCCAAGTTCATGATCTCTTCAAGAATAGGCCAGAAAAGTTGGACAGCGTGCGAGTCTTTGGAAAAGTATTCTTCTACGCACTTCTTGCAAACGAGACTAGAGGCTTTGATCTTGGGGTGGTAGATGCATTCGAGATTAGAGTTAGAGTGAATGTTGCAGACGAGTGTAGAGGCTTCTATCTCGGGGTGATCCAGATGATGACATTTCATTCGCGCTCCAAGCTCAAAGTGGTCGAGGACATCATGAGTGTAGAAATGATTACAGACAACTATCACTTTCTTGATTCCCAAATCTTTTGCAACTCGATAAGCTGCTAGAGCACCTCCCAGTTGATGATACAGTGGGGAAACTGGTTTTTCTGTAAACCAAGAACGAGCAGTAATTGGGTTGCCAAGATGGTCTCGTACAACAAGGCCATGCCCTGCCATTTTCCCATTCTCTCTAAAGTAACCATCAGTATTGATCCAATACACGTAGTCAGGGTTGATACCAGTGTCCGAGCGGCAAAACTGAATGTCTGGGCACGAGAAATTTGTTCTGCGAGTTCTATTTGCAAGTTCATTATCATCATCATCGTCAGAAGAATCAGAAGGATACCTATTATCACCAGGTAAATAAGTTGTTCTTCTATGTGTTCTATTCTTGAATACCACTTCATCTTCCTGGTACCCCTCCTGTTTCTCCTCACCAGCAGTTTGCATATTCAAATATTTAAGATATACAGGATCCTCGTGACAATTATAAGGATCAAAGACCAAAGATGTGGTATCAGTCTCTTTGGAGACTACTGGCTGAGAGGTTGAAGCACAATTGCCAAACAAACGAAAACGATTTTTGATATTAAAGTAGTGAAACAGCAACAGCAACAACAACAGCTTCGATATTAAAGTAGGAAGGGGATCTGAATCCTAACCCTAATCAAAATTGTATCAAGGAAGGGGATTTGAGTCCAAAATCATACCTTTTCGGATCCATGACGATCTTGTGTTCTTGTTTGTATGATGATGAGATTTCAATCAATCGTTGTGTTCTTGTTTGTATGATGATGGATTTTCAATCGAAGTTGTATTTATACTACTAGTATATGTTTGCATAGAAGGTGGTTCGATTTTATGCGGTGAGTGCATGAGGCGGTTGTACCTAAGGTCCTAAACGGCTAAGGGTGCACCAATAGGTCATATCGGGTCCGGGTAGTACACTATCAAGACCAGAAAACCGTTTATTTTGATCGGTTCGGATCCGATTCCTAAATTAATGGACCCAGAATCAGACCGTTAAAAAAGTCGGGTACTCATTGGATCCGGATACCAGTTAGGTATTAAGAAAACAATATTTTTTTCCCAAAAAAAACATAAATATACTTAATTTTCTATTCAATCTAATATATTTTAGTATAAAATTATGGTTATTCTTTTATTAATGGTCAAAGTAAATATTAAATTTCACAAAAAAAATGAAAAACCTAAAAAAATCAAAGTCGAAGCTAGACAAATGCCTCAAAGTCGATAGGTTTCGGGTCCAATAGGGTAATACCCGTCGGGTACCTAAATTGCTAATGGATCAAATATTAGGACACACAACCGGACTAATTAACATCGGGTCAAGTTCGGTTTCGGGTAATCGGGTGCCCATTGACAGTCCTACCTAAACCCATACCTACAAGAAATTGCCAAAAATACCCCAAGCGTCCTAAGTTAGCCCTCGACTTTTACTTTTATGCCTGAAATACCCCCACCCTCTTATACCGAAAAACAACTCATTTTATTCTCTGCAGGAAAAAAAAGAAAAAAGAAAAGAAAGAGACGAGAGAAGAGTATGAAAGATAAATTAGAGTGACGAGAGAAGACAAAGAAAACTATTTATTTGATTAGAGAAAAGGAAGATATGTGGTTGTGTGAGTGATTCGAGAAGAAGTCATGGTGATGTGAGTTATTAGAAGGTCGAGTAAATGGTCATGAAGGAACTTGTGGACAATGAAAATTGAAGACGAATACAGTTGCTGCATATTTGATCTTCTAATCACATAAGTTAATGCAACCTAGTTCAGTCACATGTTGTTTTCAGTATATTTGTATTTTGTCAAGTTAAGGTTTGTCTATTTGATTTTACATGAAATTAAGGTGTTAGAGCATGGCTCAGTCAACCTCACTATGTGTTGGTATGTCAAGCTTAGTTGTCAAGTTTAGTGATCAAAACTTGGCCGCTTGAAACACACATAGGTAAAGACATCATTAAGTTTGTTAGAGCATGGCTCGGTCAACCTCACTAAGTGTTGGTATTTCAAGCTTAGTTGTCAAATTTAGTGATCAAAACTCGACCGCCAAACAACACACATTAGGTAAAGTCATGAGTGAGTTAGCTTTAGGTTATGAAAGATTTTGGTAGGATTTGGAATCACTACTTGAAGAGTTGAAGAAAGACTGAAGATCAAACGAAGACATCCGGCTTCATCATTCAAGAGGTTAGTGAATCTGAATAACGTGATCGGCGATTCTATTATCTTTTACACTTGTGCTACAAAAGACAAAAAGATAACTATCTTCTTGAGCTTTACGTTATGACTTGATCACTTGTGATCAGTGTGTCTTAAGATAACTCAACTTTATCGCTTGCGATATTTGTGTTGAAGTTACGACGTTCAAATATTGCTTAGAGCTTTCTTTTCTTCTTCGTCTCTAAGTAATATAAGGTTTTTCCTAAAACCTTCGAGCTGGATATAACAGTGTGATGTTGTCTAGGTAATACTACGAGATTTAATCCATCACAGTATTGTGTCTCTACTTACCTAGTCTGACTCTGTCGGATTGATTAGCAAATACTTGTATGAGCTAAATGTAAGTTGTTAGAGCATGGCTCGGTCAACCTCACTAAGTGTTGGTATGTCAAGCTTAGTTGTCAACTTTAGTGATCAAAACTCGACCGCTAAACAACACACAATTAGGTGAAGTCATGTGAGAGTTAGCTTTAGGTTGTGGAAGATTTTGGTAGGATTTAGAATCACTAGTTGAAGAGTTGAAGAAAGACTGAAGATCAAACGAAGACATCCGGCTTCATCATTCAACAGGTTAGTGAATCTAAATAACGCGATTCCATTATCTTTTACACTTGTGCTACAAAAGACATAAACATAACTCTCAGCTTGAGCTTTACGTTATGACTTGATCACTTGTGATCAGTGTGTCTTATGATAACTCCGCTTTACCACTTGTGGTATTAGTGTGTAGTTATGACGTTCCAATATTGCTTAGAGCTTTCTTTTCTTTTTCGTCTCTAAGTTAATATAAAGGTTTTCCTAAAACATTTTGGAGTTGGATATAGCAATGTGATGTTTCTCGGTAGTACTACGGGATTTGATCCATCACAGTATTGTGTCTCTTCTTACCTAGTCTGGCTCTGTCGGATTGATTGCATATATTTATATGAGCCAATGTAAGAGAGATTGTGACTCACACTTATGTTGTGTAGACTCGAAATACTGTTGTTTCTGAGATTTGAATATTACGTCTTGGTTTGGCTCTGAACTCTGAAGTTCTGAATCATTCATTTGATTATGTATATGAACATCTTGTATGCCATATCTCACTTCTGGATTCCGAAACCATATTTGTGTATCTCAACTTATGAATTTTCAATGTTCGTAACCTTAATGTAGGTTTCAGGCTCTAGAGGCCACTAGAGACATGGCCACACCCTCAAGACTTGAAGATCCTTAAACATAGTCGTACCCTCAAGGTTCATTCATTTCCAAGACGCCTCCTCCGGAGAGGCCTTCGTCTCCCAAGACTTCCTCTCCTCCGGAGAGGCCTTCGTCTCCCAAGGCGTACTCACCTCCCGAGACGTCTTCGCCTCCAGAGACGTGCTCACCTCCCGAGACGTCTTCGCCTCCAGATACGTGCTCACCTCCCAAGACGTTCTCACCTCCTGAGACGTCTTCGTCTACCAAGACGTGCTCTACTCCGGAGAGGTATTCGCCTCCTGAGACGTCTTCGCCTCCAGAGACGTGCTCACCTCCTGAGACGTCTTCGCCTCCAGAAACGTGCTCACTTTCTGAGATGTCTTCGCCTCCAGAGACGTGCCTGCCTCCAGAAGCGTGCTCGTCTCTTGAGACGTGTACACCCTGACTTAACCTCACCAATCTGTTACCATGACTAGCTGAGCCTTCCTCGAGCCCTAGTCGCAACCATGACTAGCTGAGCTCTCCTCGAGCCCTAGTACCATGACTAGCTGAGCTCTCCTCGAGCCCTAGTCGCAACCATGACTAGATGAGCTCTCCTCGATCCCTGGTCCCATGACGCCGTGCTCTCCTCGATCCCTGGTCGCATGACTAGCCGTGCTCCTCTCGAGAGCCCTGGTCGCTTCTTGTGAGTCCTGACCGCTTGTTGGCAGATAACTCACTGACTAGTTGTTGCTTCCTTAGAGCCCTGACCGCTTGTTGGTTGGTTGTTGCTCTGCTATAAGCCCTAGTTATCAGTGGCACTGATCCCCCACTATAGTCCTGACCACTTGTTGGCAGACTGTATTCACTTGTTGGCCACACGTGAATATCATACTGGATAGATGAGCTTATCTTCATCAACAAGTACGCACACATGACATACTTCTATCCACAAGATTTACAGATGGAAAAGACTAATCCTTCGACAACCTAGCTAAATTATTCCTCGATAACCGCTCCACATGGTTTATCCCAAATACATATCAACAAAGCTTATCTTATCAAGACTAGTTTCAACTTATCTCTTTCGTGAGAATAGCTAGTCAAGGGCACGACTCATCAAGTCACAGTCAAATTACTAAGGCTTGGTCGTGTCTTCTTCTCCTCGAGTCTCATCCAGATGAGCACCATTCTAGCATCTTAGTCATGACAAATACACGAAAGACGATTAAGTCGCATGGGGGGATACAAATTAGGGTTTTGGTTTGGCGGTCTACGGCAAAGGAAAGAAGAATTAGTATTAGGAAACGTGGCTATTATCAAGGAAAGTTGGTGGAATTCCTGGACTTTCTCAGCTCAACAGAATGACTTTATCCCCGCATACTCCAGATAGCCTAATCCTTTACGCTAATTGCGGATCAAGTGTAACTTCGCCTCTATAAATAGCTACCTCTATTCTCACTTTCAACACAACAATTTCTCTCGATAACTATCTCAGAGAAATAGCCTTCTTCCTAAAGTGAATAGCAGATACTATACAGAGTTCGATCAAACACCACAAATCTGTAATTCAAACTCCATTTGATTACACTTGATCATCTTCTTCTCCTTTGTTTCCCTCCCTTAAACCAACCCTAATCCTTCTCCTGCGACTGAAGCACTGCTGGAACGGTCAGTGTGCCTGATTTAGGCTAGCGGTGTTCGAACTTGACCTTTCGTACTCACATCAAACATCTCTCACACACACCATTACTCTACACTTTTATCCTTTTAACCCTTTATTGTTTTTTACGTTAGAACATTTGGCGACCACAGTGGGAGGTCATTTTCTCGGTTCGCACTCAAATCTGTAATTATGGTTGATACAAGGAAGGATACGGAGAGTACTAAGCTTAAGGTTGTGACTTCTAGGACCACTACTCGAAGTGTTTGTACTACGACTGCTACTCAAGAACGGATCCCTCCATTACTCAGGGGCACTCATCACGTCACCATCACTAACTCAGGGGACTAAGGTGATTAAACAATCCACTACAAACCAAGACTTCTACTCAAGTGGTCATTCCACCTATACTGGGGACTAAAAGACCTAGTCAATCTGTTGCCGCACCAACCGAGGTCGATCTACAAAAAAATATATATAATGAATTTGTATTAAACCAGGTGAGGGGCTATTCCAAAACCAATATTGATGTTCTCGATACTAAGAAGATCCATATCTTGACGATGAAGACGAGGATGAAGCTTGCCATCATGATTTGTCTCAACTCTAAAGAACCAATAACCTAAGTTCATCACCCTTGAAGATCAGGGACTACTCTTGAAAGATTAGAAGGGAAACTCATTATATATGATTTACTGTCACCAGACCTTACCCTCTCAAGATGCATCGATCTCTTCTACCAAAGAGTATATTTCACCAGATCAGAATCCACCAGATGATCAGCTACAACTCTATTCGATGCGTCTAACTCCTTCAATAATAAAGAAACTCATGGAGTTAGCTGGGGAAGCAAGCTTCTCTCGGACAACTCTTGCTTTGTTTCAAGATGATTTGTTTCACGACTCTTAGTATATGATGTATTTGACATATGAACCTCTATAGGTTTCACCAAAGGGACCCACCAGTTAGATCTAGTGTGTCAATCTCTCTTTGGTTTTGCCTATGGGACCCACTGGTCTTATCCAGAAGCTCTCTGGTCTCATATCTGAGACCCACCAGCCATGTTCACCTATACAAACTCTCAATGACATCTCGTGATCAAGGGGACAAGAACAAGGGAAATGCTACTAGCCTTCACTCTTCCATTGTACGAACGAAGACGTACTGAAGCTGTAAGATAATACCGCGGGACTATCCACCGTCAAAAGAGAACATATTGCTCAGGAACATACTGCTCATGATAAAGAAAACCATACTTGGGGATTGAAGATGTTTACAGTGGCCCTCTGTCTCAATACCACGATGAGGATTAATGCCTACCACTACAGCTTATGGACACCTTCCTGATCAAAATCTTACACAAACTTCAAAAATTCTCAAAAAACTCAACCAAAAGAAATCTTGGCCTTACAACTATGCCACGTCCAAAAAAAATATATCGGGGGAAAGACAGAAGGCGCTAACTCACTTTGCTGAAAATAGTAGGGTGAACACGAGTTAATACCAAATACATATCAACAAAGCTTATCTTATCAAGACTAGTTTCAACTTATCTCTTTCGTGAGAATAGCTAGTCAAGGGCACGACTCATCAAGTCACAGTCAAACTACTAAGGCTTGGTCGTGTCTTCTTCTCCTCAAGTCTCATCCAGATGAGCACCATTCTAGCATTTTAGTCATGACAAATACACGAAAGACGATTAAGTCGCATGGGGGGATACAAATTAGGTTTTTGGTTTGGCGGTCTACGACAAAGAACATAAGAATTAGTATTAGGAAACGTGTTATTATCAAGGAAAGTTGGTGGAATTCTGGTCTTTCTCAGTTCAACAGAATGACTATATCCCCGCATACTCCAGATAGCCTAATCCTTTACACTAATTGCGGATCAAGTGTAACTTCGCCTCTATAAATAGCTACCTCTATTCTCACTTTCAATACAACAATTTCTCTC
>JAJJMA010240279.1:0-13129 GCA_023529015.1 Papaver nudicaule
TGAGAAAGCTAGAGTCGTGGTGGAGATGCCATCACCGAAGAGTATGAAGAACGTCCAAAGACTAAGCGGAAAATTAGCGGCGTTGGGGAGATTCATTGCCAGATCGTCAGATAGATGCAATGATTTTTTCTCAACATTAATGGAGGATTGTAGGTTCGCATGGACAGAAGACTGCCAGCAGGCTTTTGGGAAAATTAAAGAACATTTGGCGACCCTACCAATGCTACAGAGGCCAGAAAAAGACGAGGTATTAACTCTATACTTGGCGGATACAAGTTGCGAAATCAGCGCAGTCCTAGTACGAACGAACAAGAAGGAAGAAATACCCATTTACTACATTAGCAAAACTCTATACCCAGTAGAAAAGAATTACACGAAGATAGAGCAGATCATCCTAGCACTAGTATTCTCAACGCAGAAGCTACGCACCTACTTCAACGCGCACACGGTGAGAGTGTTAACAAAGGCACCCATTGGTCAAGTCCTCCAAAACTCGGACAAAGTGGGACGTGTAGCCAAGTGGAATGCACAGGTAACGCAATTTAAGATCATATTCGAACCTCGAACGGCGGAGAAGTCACAAGTACTAGCATATTTCTTGGCGGATTTACCCCTCAAAGACGAAGAAGAAATAGACGACATACCCGGAGCCGAAAAAGATAAAGAAGATCCTGATGATTTTCTCGAACCAGTCAACTCTCGTAGGTGGGAAGTATTCGTAGATGGGTCGTCCAACAAAGAAGGCGCAGGGATAGGAATTGTAATAACAACCCTGACCGGAGACAAGATCCTACATGCATTCAGGTTAGATATCGCAGAATACACGAATAACATCGTGGAGTACGAAGCAGTGATCCTTGCACTACGGTTGATAATCGAGTTAGGCATCATGGACGTCAGGATAACAAGCGACTCACAACTCATCATCCGGCAAATCGAACTCCAATATCAAACTCTGGATTTATGCCTAACCGCATATTTAAAGCTAGCGCAAGAGCTCACAGCGAAGATTGAGAAGGTAACGTACATGCATATAACGAGGAAGGATAACAGACATGCAGACGCACTAGCATTTATATCATCCATGCTACGAGACCCTAAGGTCACATCCATCAAGGTGGGGAGAGTTTATGAACCATCGGTGAATACGGAGGCCACAGTAGAAGAAACAATGGATGTGGAAGGAGTATCCAGCCCACCAAATACAAAAGGAAACGAGATAGAGGACGATTGGAGAGTACCACTTCACCGATACTTAAGTGAAGAAATACTGCCCGAAGATCCCAAATACGCAAAGAAGGTCATCTCGAGGGCGGCACAATATCATCTCCGCGAAGGTATTCTCTATAAAGCTACATTCTTAGGTCCATTACTAAGATGCACCACAAAAGAAGAAGGATTGCACATCTTGAAAGACATACACTATGGAGATGCGGGCAACCACAGCGGCATGAGGTCTTTGGCACAGAAAGCTCGATTGCAAGGGTACTACTGGTCGAGCATGAACAGAGACGCATTGGAAATGGCAAGACGATGTATTGCTTGCCAACAGTTTGCAAGGAAATTCAAAGCACCAGCAACGGAATTAAACGCGGTATTAAGCCCATGGCCATTTGCGAAGTGGGGAGTCGACATAGTGGGACCACTGGTATCAGGGTCTGGCAACCGAAGATTTTTAATAGTCGCCACTGACTACTTCACCAAGTGGGTAGAGACCGCACCCCTCGCTCACATCAGAGATCGTGATGTATTCAAGTTCCTATTCGAACATATTATTTGCAGGTTCGGGATCCCGGCGGCCATTGTATCAGATAATGGAGCTCAACTCAGCGGAAAGAACATCGACATGTTGTTCGACGCCTACAAGATTCAAAAGATCAAATCAACACCTACGTACCCACAAAGCAACGGACAGGCGGAGTCCACAAACAAAACCATAGCTCTGATCCTAAAGAAGAAACTGGACAATTACAAGAGGAAATGGTGTGAACAATTACACAATGTGCTATGGGCATACCGAACAACTCGAAAAGAAGCTGTGGGAGAAACACCTTTCATGCTAACATATAGAACCGAAGCTGTAATACCTACCGAAGTAATCATCCCAACTACGAAGACGGAGGGTTGGGAAAAGAACTTAACCACAGATCTCATCTACGAAAAATTAGATGACCTAGAAGGAAGGAGGGAGACCGTACTCCAACGAATGGAGAACTATTAGCGAAGGATCGCCAAAGAATACAACAAAAAGGTAGTTCTTCGAAACTTTACGGTAGGAGAATTCGTAATGAGACAGATGCCACCATACCAGAAAAAGACGGAGTGGGGCAAACTAGCCCCCGTATGGGAAGGACCATATGTTATCGAAGATGTTGCAGGGAAGGGTTCGTACTATCTCAGAAACATGCAAGGAGACACTTTGCAACACCCATAGAATCCACGATATATTAAAAAGTACTACCCCTAGGGGACCGAAGAAGTAAGATTTACTATTTCAAAGTTAATTTTCTATCTTATGTTACTATTTCACGAAGGACGGTGCGATATAGCGTATTAATAAATTGTTTTTCTCGGAAAGTGACAAATAGCAAAGCAACAACGATGTAAGCGCAACAGAAAAATTGCCAGCAGCCCAAGCGCAACAGAACAATTGCCATGACAGGACCATACCTGCTGATCACAGGTCATCTCTAGGATTCTCATTAATATGTATGAGGCGAAACGTAAGAATCCTGATGATAGAGATAACTCAAACGTCGCCTCTAGCGGGTATTTGTTTTTCCCGGGTTAATGTCCTAAATCATCCCCTGGCCAGGGAAGGTTGAAAGATAATGCTTAACCCAAGAAGGTTGAAATCCCTGAAAAAGTAGACACTAAGGAGAAGATCTCATGATCAACAATGTTACCATACGGATATATCCGATTACAAAAAGTCACAGCAACAGAATAAAAAGAAGATAACAAACTAACAAGGCAAGAAATGGCCAGGAATTCACCCAACAGGTCAAAATACAGGTAGAAGCAGGGAATTCCGAATAATTTCTTCCATAAGAAATGGCAACTAAGGGACATCCATCCTCGGGAAAGCGATATCAGGGAAATGACATTCGGCTTCGGTAAAAGCTTCGTTAACAGTTATCGCAGCAGAACGAGCATATGTCAGACTCACCCCCTCGATTTGAGAAGCAACGGCAGTAGCTACCCTCGCATCAAAGTCGCAAAGCTGGGATTTCAAGAGAGCATTCTCGGCAGCCATGGTCCTTTCTCGAGCTCTCGATTCTTCGACGATACTCGTCCATCAGCAAGGTAACGACGTTCAGTTCAGACCGCAATTCTGACACTCTATCGTTAAAAATGGATACTTGTGAATCCAAGGGGGGATTAGGATCTTTCAAAACGTACGAAGACTAGCCACGGGCTTCACGACGGCAAAAGACAAGGGGGAGATTTGGGTGGCAGATCTCACCACCGACTCAAGAAGACCAGACGAAGAAGGAACGCAAACCTCGGTAGAACAGGATAAAAGTTCAGCATCACCTTTTAGGTTAGCTTGTGTTTCATTGGCAGAAGAAAACTCAGGGTATTGGCTATCTTGCATGTCAGCATCATCAGTAATGTCCACAACCATCGAAGCTTGAACAACGGGGACTGTAGGGGCTAGTAAACAACTCTCGGCGACAATACCGTCATCACTACGGTGGCCCGAGGAAACATCTTCGGAACCATCTTCGGCGCCCGTACTCACCCTAGAAGCAAACGAATCTTCGGGTACACCAACTCCGCTGGAAGTTTTTGCTTCAGATTTCTTTTTCTTTTTCGTAACAGGCTGCATATCACAAAATTATTTGTCAAAGGTACAACCAAAGGGGAACAACTACAGATATAAAGGAGAACATCAATTACCCGTACCTTTGACATCGAAGTAGCACCAACTGATTTGTTACTAACATCTTTTTCTAGCGCAACACCAACTTTCCTTTTTCGAGTACATGTATTATCACTCATGACAGGTGAAGGAACGCTAGCTCTCAAGGACTGAGCAGTCAGAAGAAAAGCATCGTCAGAAGAAGAAATGAAAACAAAGTGAAGATTAAAAACAAAAATACATATCCGCGAAGGAGTAGAGTTAAAGCGCCAAGCAATAAAAATACAATAGCGAGGAGGGAGATCTGTCATCAGGCGAGGAATGAAGAGGCCAGGCTGAGACCGAGATTTCCTAAAACCAGCAACCCACATACCAATGACACGAAGAGGAGTACGCATCCGCCGATGGTCACGACTAAGACGAAGCCTCTGATCATCAGGAAAAGGAAGATTGACTGTCCCGGGGATGACATACAAATCAGGGTCATCACAGTCATTCAACAGAAGAGGAACCTTATCACGGATTTGGTTGGCAGAAAGGGAAAATCGGCGGGGACCAACAGACCACGACACCACATTAGAACTTTGAATAGAATCCCCCCAGGTCAGGTTAAAGTTCTGAGGAGTATAATCTTCCTGACGAATCATTGCTAAAGAGAAGGGGTCATAACAGCTCATGCGAGTACGGCTGTAGGTGTAGAAAATGCCTTAAGCCAATTTCAAGTACTTAAGAGAAGATTTATGTTGAGAAGGGTATTCATAAGAAGTGAAAGGGATGACAGCGGTATTAGTCAGCGGTACCTCCATATCGTAGCAGGATGCTGAGGAATAGTTGGGAACAGCGGTATACATCAAGACATTGTTGGCGGTATGGCCTCGACAAAAGCTGAGTAAGTTGGTTGAGCATTTAATGCTGGACAGAACGGTCGGATTGGCAGAGTTGACTTGTTGACCTGGTGGGATCTGAGTCATTGCTCTTATCTAAAGTATAGGAAGGACGCCGAAGTTGTAAAGAGAAGGCGCTGAGTTGCTGAAGAAGCATAGCGGTAAGGCGGTGAGGAATAGGACAAATGGTGTCAGAATAGTTTGTACTTATTAGCTGTATTCCATTACTTGTAAGCGCCTATATAAGGCAATGTACGCCCACATTTGAAGGGGTTGGAAAAGTGATTGCTGGGACTTGGTTTATTGAGAGGAAGCTATCTTCTAACTCTCCATAGCCCAAGTTGTTAGTGAGATCTTGAGGTCATTGTAGAGTGATTATCCTTAGCAAGGTGAGATGCAAGGATTCCATTATTAATACTATATGTTTGAGGGTTTTGGTTTATTCATCTGTTGAGATATGCTTATGGTTTTTATCCTTAGTTCTATTATACCATGCTATTCTGCTTCATGTTTTTACCTAAGTGCTGATCCGTATGTTGATAGATGTTTACACTAAGTATGTATGTTATATTGTGTTTATGGTCTTAAATAGGGGTGTATTGGTAAAATCTTCTCCATGGGGATTTTACCAACTACATTTTGGCGCTAGAAGAGGTCTGAACCTGTGATTTTCAAAAATTTTCTTCTTGTTTTCATGAAACTTAAGCTATTTTTGTGTGGTATTGAAGTTTTTAAGTATTGGTTATGCTGTTGTGTTAGATAGATGCTCAAACTTTCCATTTATGAAGTCATAAGTGTGTTTATTATTGTTTAAGGAGGCTGAACCTTAAAAGGCTCCTGTGTTAGGAAATATTAAATGATTTTAACATGTTCAGTGGTGTTTTAACAGCACTTATGTTGCTGGTGGTTTTTAACCATACATATGCTTGTAAACTTATTAGAGTCTTCCTTTTATAGAAGTCTGTGGAGATATTGTTGCTGTCAAATCTTTATAAAACCATGAGAAAACCTTTCTATTAAGGCGTGTGGGGCGTCATTAATATGTTCATAGTTGTATTTAAGGGTGGCTATTCTCATTTATAGGGGCGTAACATAATTTTCTCTTCTTAACTTAAAGGTGTTGGTTCAAAAGTTAGAATTTCAACCTTTTTCTTTCTTAGTGATGCTGGAACACGTAATAAGGATTTCTTGTTTAGCTTTATGGAAACTCTTGCTTGCGTGATAAGTTCATATACGTCATTAGAAATCTAGGATGATGGTAGAACTATTATGTTAAACATGATTCTTAGCAGATATCTCTTATTCCACATGTCATAGTATGATTTTGGATTAAAAGTGTTATGAAAAGTTATTAGCAAAATTTCAATGCCGTACAGATTTTGATCTTTGATATGAGTATGGTTATCAAACTTTGGTGTTTTTAGGGTTTCAATGAGTTTTCAAAATTTAGGGTTTTTCTTCCAACTGCCGACAAGACTAGGTCATGCTCTGCAAATGTTGCTGCTATTGTTCTGTGCTATTTTGTTTGTTTCCTACTTTATCAGAAACCGTTCAACCGCCTCCACTAACGAATTTGGCATTTGCTAACAGTCAAGCTAGCTTAATACTGTCAGGAAGTGCTTTTGTTGTTTTCTACACAGGATACCAAAATGGCGACTAAGCGGAAAGGAGGTACGGCGTCAACAAGTAAAGTCCCGAAATTTCCCATACCCGCTGAGTCTGTTCCCCTTCCTAATCGACACAACTTGAGAAGTTCAGCGGTACCACCGCTAGGTTTTGCACACGATTTTTTCTTGAGTGGCAATGCAAGTCAGCAGTCAACAACACCACAGCAGGTGATTTACCAACAACAGTCAACAACACCACAGCCAGTGATTCAGCAACAACAGCCAATGGCGCCGACACCAGAACAACAACAAACAGCAACAATGCAGACAGCAGTACCTTTGCAGCAAACAGCAACAATGCAGACAGCAGTACCTTTACAGCAAACAACAGCAATGCAGTCAGCGGTGCACCAACAGCAGACAGCGGCTAGGGATACTGTTACAATACAAGACATAACGCACTTGGATGGAATACCAGAAGAGGATGAGGAAGAAGAAGTCCCAGCGCAAAGTAAAGGAAAAGCAGTGGATGACGGCACCACCAAAGAAACAGCGATTCCCGGCGAAACGTCTCATGCAGTGGAAGGACTATCAAGAGTAGTAGGTGGCAATCTCAACTCTAATGGGTTACCCTCGAGAGCAGCTGGTAACACTTCAAAAGAGATAGGAGGTAGCAGTAGAATGGTGGCAGCTGTTGGAGCATCAAGAACGGCGCCAATAACAGTGTCAGAAGGAAAATCCGCTAGCACTACTGAAGAATTGCTAAAGAAGTTCTTTGAGCAGAGCACCATAAATCAAGCTCAGATGCAGTTGCAGATGCAAAGACAGATGGACATTATCCTCCAGAGCAACTTACAATTGGCAGAACAGCATAGGCAATTAATGGAAAGTCGAAGCAGAAGCCGCTCAACTCATACAGTACACAAACATCAAAAGAGCAGATCTACAAGGCCAGAGGTGGCAGCATCTACAGCGAAAAAGGAAGAAGGAAGTAAGAGGACTGGGAAATCTAATCACGGTGAAGAAAGTTACACCGACTCGGGCAAGTTTGAAGATATACAAGAGTACGTCACAAAAAGATTACGCCGTATGGAGAAGAAGATAGAAGAAGCCGCCGGTCAGCCAAAAGACGATAAACTAAAGAAGGCAATTTCAGAAGCAAAAAAGACACCATTTGTAGATGAAATCACGTACGGACATGTGTCCAAGAGATTTAGTATGCCAACTTTTACATCAATCTTCGACGGTACAGGAGATCCTACATTGCACTTACAGAGCTACATAAGAGATTTAACAGCATGGACCGGTTCAGATCCAATAATGTGCATGTCGTTTGCTGCTGCTCTCAAGGATGAAGCTTTGGCTTGGTTTGGCAGTCTGAGGGAAAAGTCAATTGAGAAATACACACAGTTGGAAGAGAAATTTATTGCAAATTACATTCAAAACAAGAGAGTGCGCCCTGGGGCAGAGAAGTTGTTTAATAATAGGAAAAGACCTTCGGAAACGTGTAGAAGCTACATCATGAGGTGGAGAAAATTATGTAGTGAAGTGGGATCGGCGGTATCTGATAAAGAGAAGATGAGGGCATTTATTAGCTCAATGGAAACAACGGATCAAATGTTCCAGTCCTTATATTGGACTCCAGTGGCAGATATAGGAGAATTGAGGGCAAGACAGAACGAATGGTTGATATATGAAGAAATGCAAGAAGAAAAAGAGCGCCAGAAGAAGGAAAGGGCAAAACATGCTCATTCTATCAACAATTTGTCGCCGGAAGAACAAGAAGAGGCAAGAAAGGAATGGATCAGAAAGGAACACAAAAAATTGGAAGCAGAGGCAGCAGCACCTTCAGCGGCAGTTGTCCCACATCAGCAGCCACAAGAACGACAACAGTATCAGCAGAATGGCAATCAACAGTGGAATCAGGGAAAGAGAGATACTTATGCTGGAAGAGATGATCAAGACAACAGGGGAGGATATGATAATAGAGGAAGATACGCCAACAACGATAGAAGAAATTACGGCGACAACAGAGGAGGATACGACAACCGGCGACAAGGGAATGGTGATAGAAGATTCAACAATGACAATCGAAGATTCGGCGACAGGAAGCCAGGATACCCAGATTTCCAAGACGCCACATTACCAAAACTACGTGTCACATATACTGATGCATTTGGACAGATAGAGAGTTCAGCGTCAAGGAATGAAATCCGTTATCCTTTTAACAGAGGAAATCCTGCAAACCCTATTTCCAATACTAGCCAATACTGCCAATATCATCAATTCCTTGGTCATTCAACTGAAAACTGCACAGGAGTCCAAAGAGAAGTGCATCGATTCATTCGTATGGGAAGATTTCAAGATTTCCTAGAGTTACCTCCAGCGCCGCCATTGGAGGTTCAGCCAACCCAAGTTATACAGCCAAAGCCTGAAGTTTTTGAAGTTGAAGTTCAGCGTGATTTGAAAGAATTAAATTGTTTTTCTATTGTGCACTCAACAATCAGTAGAGATGAATCCCATAACAACGTCATGTCAAGAATTCATAAAAGGGATAGCAATGGCAAAGAGATTTTCAGTGTCGCCGTCAAGAACAACCCACTTTTGGAATGGATGAAAAAGCCAGTCAGTTTTTCGGCGGTAGAACTATCACCTGAAGCAAGAAGTCATTTGAATCCATTGGTCCTTACCATCCAGATAGGAAAATTCAAGGTTCCAAGAGTATTGGTAGATCCAGGGAGCTCTGTTGATATTCTCTTCAATTCAGCGTACCAGGCCATGGATTCTAAAGAAGAACCGGTAGAGGCATTAGTTCCTTCGTCATACAGTATTTATGGATTTAATGGGATAGCATCTAAACCTAAAGGAGAAGTGAAGATGAAGGTTGTTACATGCAAAACCTTGATCATGGATACTACATTCTGTGTTGTGGAGGTAGACTCGCCGTATGCAGCAATCCTTGGCAGACCGTGGTTACACAGCATCAAGGGAGTACCTTCGACTTATCATCAGCGGTTGCGATTTCCAACTCCAGAAGGGGTAGCTGAATACATTGGCGACTCATCTACAGCAAAGGCATGCAATGAAGTAGACGTCAAGATGCGTGAAACTCGAAAGGCTAGGTTGAATGAGAAAAGGAAGCAGACAAAAGAAGCAACCAAGACTAAAGAAATAAATGAACTAGTCGCTGACCCCAACAAATATATTCTTTCTGTAAAGGAGGGCGATTCAGCGGCAGGTCCTTCCGCGGCGCCTTTATAGCAATTAAAGGAACCTTTTCCTATGGGTGAGCCAAATCTGCATTTCACGGCGGTAGAACCTACAAGAGAGATTAACATAGGAGAAGAAGATGCTCCTAAAATAGTAAAAATTGGTACCTTATTGAACGAAGAAGAATCTCGGCAGCTAGAGGCTTTACTAAAAGAATATGTGGATGTTTTTGCTTGGGGCATGAATGAGATGCCGGGTATTGATCCAGAAACTGCATGCCATAGGTTGGATATAGATCCAAGGATCAGGCCATTCAAACAGCGCCCAAGGAAGTTGGCACCAGCGTACAAGGAAGCGGTTGAGGCAGAGATTGACAAGATGAGGGCGTCAGGAATCATTAGACCAGTTCAATATCCAGAATGGATAGCTAATATGGTGGTGGTTCCTAAGAAGAATAAAGGGGTAAGAATTTGCATTGACTTCAGCGACTTGAATAGGGCGTGTCCCAAAAACAGCTTTCCATTACCAAGTATAGATCAAACCGTCGACGCCACCTCTGGACATGAGTTGCTATCTTTCATGGACGGTTACTCTGGATATAACCAGATACCGCTGGCAGAAGAAGATCAGCGTCACACAGCCTTTTTCTCCACTAAAGGTTTATTTTGTTACACAAGAATGCCGTTTGGTCTCAAGAATGCTGGCACCACATACCAAAAGATGGCTCAGGATATGTTTGAGAAATGGATAGGCAAAACTATGGAAGTATACGTGGATGACATGTTGGTCAAGAGCAAGAAAAAGAAGGATCATGTACAAGACTTGAAAGAAATCTTTGATCACATGAGAATAACTAAGTTAAAGATCAACCCAGCAAAGTGCGTATTCGGCGTTACATCTGGAAAGTTTTTGGGTTATGTTGTCACAAAGAAAAGAGTGGAGGCAGACCAGGCCAAAGTCAAAGCTGTTTTGGAAATGCCCTCGCCGGTAACTCTGAAAGATGTTATGCGCTTAAATGGTGTACTGGCGTCTTTTAACAGATTTATATCTCGGTTCTCTGACAAGTGCAAATTATTTTTCCAAATGCTGAAGAAAGGAGAAAAGTTCAACTGGACAAAGGACCATGAGGAGGCTTTCCAGGGAATAAAGAAGTATTTAGCTACCTTACCAGCTATTCAGCCGCCAGAACATGGAGAAGAACTGAGGGTCTACTTGGCGGCCACATCATCAGCGGTCAGTGCAGTCCTAGTGCGGACAAAAGGAGGAGAGACACCAATTTATTATATTAGTCGAACTCTACAACCTGCTGAGAAGAATTACACTAAGATAGAGCAACTAATACTAGCTCTGGTTTTCGCCACTAGCAGACTTCGCCCATATTTTCATGCTCATCCCATAACGGTACTCACCAAAACTCCCATTGAAGCTATTCTTCATAGTTCTCAAAGAGCAGGACGTATTGCAAAATGGAATGCTCAGATAGATCAATACAGCGTTAAATACGAAATAAGGACAGCTCAAAGGTCACAGGTTATCGCCGACTTCTTGGCAGACTTTCCCATAGAAGAAGAAGAAGAAGAAGAAACTGAAGATATTCCATTCATGGAGAAGGAAGATCCAGACGAGGGAGTCCCAGACTTGTTGAAAAGAGATCCAAACCAGTGGGAAGTATATGTCGACGGCTCAGCTAATAAAGAAGGCAAAGGAATTGGCATAGTCTTTATCTCACCAAAAGGTTCAAGAATAGTCCACTCATTCAGATTAGATACATGCTATGAGGCTCATAATCGAGATGGACATCAGCAACATTCGTTTGACTAGTGATTCTCAGCTGGTCATTCGGCAGATCTTAGGCAGATATGAAGCACATGATAGCTCACTAAAGCAATATTTGCAATTGGCAAGGGAGTACGCTAACAAGATTACCGGCATCGAATTCAGACACATATGCAGAAATGACAACAGACATGCTGATGCGTTGGCGTTTATCTCTTCTATGATGGCGGATCCAGAGGTACCGGCGATAGCAATTGAAAGACTAAAGATGTCATCAATAGAAGGAAGAAGGCAACAGGAAGTTTTGGCGGTCGACATTGAAGAGTCAGCAAAAACAGACTGGAGAGTTCCTATCAGATACTACTTGGAGCATCTCACTACTCCTGGAAACAAATTGTTAGCGCATAAAGTCATCAGCAGGTCAAGAAATTATGAGTTAAGAGACGGCGTCTTATACAGAAGATCATTTGCTGGGCCACTATTACGATGCGTATCAAGAGATGAAGGAAAGAAGCTGTTGAAGGAAATTCATGAAGGAGATTGCGGAAATCACAGCGGACAGAGAGCGCTGGCTCTAAAAGTAAAGATGCAAGGGTATTACTGGCCTTGGATGAATGGTGATTCTGCTGAATATGCTAAGCGGTGTAGGAATTGTCAGCTGTATGCAAATAAAATAAAAGCGCCAGCAGTCTCGCTAAATTCAGTATTAAGCCCCTGGCCCTTTGCCAAATGGGGGATTGACATCATTGGACCGCTGACACCAGGGTCGGGACAGCGCAAATATATTATTGTGGCAACAGATTATTTTACCAAATGGTGTGAAGCTAAGGCGCTCAGACAAAGAACAGGAAAAGAAGTATTTACATTCATATGGGAAAATATATTCTGTCGTTTTGGTGTTCCGGCGGAAATTTGCACTGACAATGGGAAGGAATTGGTCGGCGAAAACATTGAAAACTTGCTGGCGACATATGGTGTTAAACTGGGAAAATCCACTCCTATCTATCCTCAAAGCAACGGGCAGGCGGAGGCCACCAATAAAACAATAGGAATGGGATTAAAAAAAAGAGTTGAGGGGCACAAGAAGGCATAGTGTGAGCATCTCCATAACGTCTTATGGTCTTATAGAACTACAATTCGAGAAGCAACTGGAGCATCTCCCTTTTTACTCACATTTGGAGCTGAGGCAGTGCTTCCATCAGAAGTTATATTGCCAACAACAAAACACGAAGCTTGGGAGAAAAATCTCAATACAGATTTAATCTTGGCAAAACTAGACGACTTGGAAGAACAGCGGCTCATTGCTTTGACTCATATGGAAAATTACCACCGCCGTCTAGCAAGGGAGTATAATAAGCGTGTAGTGAAAAGAGACTATCAGCCTGGTGACCTTGTATTAAGAGAGATACCGCCGTATCAGAAGAAGAAAGGATGTAAGAAGCTGGAACCTATCTGGGAAGGCCCTTATGTCATCAAACGTGTAGCGGGTAGTGGAGCTTATGTGTTAGTTGATGAGCATGGAAAAGAACTTGAGCATCCATGGAATGCCAAGTTTATCAAGAGATTCTATCCATAAGGATACATGTAAAAATCTGAAGTCTTGGGCGGGCATATACCCAAGAAGTCTTATTGGCTTTTGTAATTTGCAGTGAATAAGATCCGGGGATGTAGGTTTGCTTTATGCGCTGAACCCCGTTAACAAATTATTGCGTCATTTTAATTATTCTCATACGGCGACAAATACGCTGAGGCAAATTTGCCAAAATTTTACAAGGCTCAATAGCCAT